>JAKWJA010002497.1:45930131-46056879 GCA_027704765.1 Solanum habrochaites | reverse complement strand
GTTTACTTTTGACAAAAGAACGCTCACCTTTTGTCGTTTTCCTTACTTGAAATTGAGCCTTAAAACATAGTTAAAACGTTGAAGTAAGACTCTCCGAGAATTTGAAAAAACTTTCCATTTACTCCCTTCCAACCTTAGACTTTACTTCTTACTTTTCTGCTTCTGATCCAACTTTCCCTTAATTTGAATGAGGGATTCAAGGACATGATTGCGTTCTTGGATGACCTTTCTAAGGTGTTTAGATCATTTGAAGTATTAGAATCACTGGAAATGGTAATGTTCCTTTGAAGGACTTTAAAAGCTAACTATCAAATCTTGCCCCCGAAAAGCCAGGTTTGGCGCACTGCTGGCGCGCTGTGGCCGCCCTGGTTCACTGATGACATTTTTTGTGTACTGCAGGTCCCGCCTTTCCCGCCGACCTGAGTGTGTTTGATGACTTTTCAACTCGTTTTTGCAAGCTTCAATCTCTCAACTCCTATTTCTTTCACTAAAACGCGGGAACCCTTGTACTATCAAACTTTACTAAATTCCACTCACCATAACTCAAAGAAACAGAATGTAACCTACACCTGTCTCGAACATCCAATCAATAAGAAAACAAATAACTTATCTTCAAGATCTTGAACTTTAACATTAAATACCCCATAAATTTGCTGAATTTTATAAAATTTGGTGTTTGGGTGAAGTACCCAACACAAATATCGCACATACTGGTAGGGATCCCCCCCGATTAAATCCACGCAACGAAGTCTTGGCCGTCTTTCGTTCTTCTACCTTCCTTCTCCTCTTTTCTCCTTTCTTCTTTCCTTTCAAAGCCCTACTTATATTCTAAATGTGTTTAAGCTGTTGGATAAGTTATTCCTCAAACTTATTAACCCCAAAAACATAATTAATAGTTTATTTAGGAAAGAGAACCCAAAATAAACTCTTAACAATTTAATTTTGGACTTTCCCTGTCTAACAACTCAACGTTCATAAGGTCATATCTTCCTTATACGACCTTGGAATTTAGCAAACGTGGCTTCATTGAAAGATCTTGCCAGAGATTTCCATCCATGATAAAGAATCTCCAAACTTCTCTTGAGATGGAAGTTATGATCATTTGACAATTAACCAAAACTCCGTTTTGAAAATCTTGAAGTTTTTCCAGATGTCCTACTTATTTTCACAAAACTAATGCTTCTTGGTTTCTTAGCTTATTAATTGTTAAATTTTTTGGGTACGACATGTTCAATATCTCACCCTTGGAAATCATCTTGCCTCGAATAATATTTTTTTTCACTGAAGCTCAAGGTAACATCATTGTAGCACTCCAACAAACAAAGCAAGTAATAACTTGCTTATACATAACCTTATAAAGAGATAAAAGAGAATTTAGTACCTTGATGTCTCATTCTCTCCAAATTCAAGAGATGTGCATATATCTTCTCTGTCCTTATCCTCCCAAATCACATTTTTAATGATTTAGCCAAAGGACCTTTACTAAGCAACTTTCTTTTCTTTGTCCCAAATTTGCGAACTTGATGATTTCAAAATCTGACTGTGAAATTTCTTCATACGATAGTTACTCCTTAATTTCAACATTATCTGTTTGTTATTATCAATTAAGGTCACCCAAGCTCGTCTTCAAACAATAGTATTGGGATTCAGATGAACTGGCTTAAATATGGATACACGAGAACTGCTTCAATCTTGGGGTAGCGCCATCTCATGAGCTACAATTACCGCCATACTCTAGGGATTCTGTAATGAATATATATCGATCTGTAAGTTTCCTCCCCTTCTTATTATTCTCAAAAGAACCGATAACTCCCATGTCATAGGTGAAACCATTAAAACCCCAATCATCTACCTCAACTCTAATGGTCTTCTGCGAACATCTGCATACGACTTTGGCAACTCTATGTCGTCTTCAAACTGTATCTTGAATCACTTTTACCTTCTCCATAGCTTGGTAACTATATCTGTTCCTATCAACCCTCTCTTTCACGCAACTTCGAACCACCCAATAGGAGATTTGTAATCTTCTCCCATAAAGAGTTCATCTAGAGCCATTTGGGATACTCCGAATGAACTATTTTATAAAACGCGACGAACTCAAATGAGAAGGTAGGTGATCATTCCCCAGTTCCCTTGACGTCGATCACATCAATCTTTACATATCTTATAAGGTCTGTATAGTACATGCTCTGCTTGTTTCATCTATTTGATAATGAAACGTAGTACTCATTCACCTTCACCTCTGAACCCAAACCTTTGTGGAAAGAATTTCTAGAATTGCATAGTAATGTCCACTTACTGAATAATGCTATGGAACTCCTGAATTCTTAACCACTTCTTGAAGTTACAACTTAGGGTAATCTTCGGCCGAATAGGTCAGTATTTTACACCCGGAAGAAATGGGTTACTTTTTCATTCTATTGCTATCCACCCAATGGCATCATGTTGCCTTCGCGACCTTGGCAAGCCCTGTGATGAGGTCATATTCAATCATCTCCCACTTCCATTCCCAGAAGTTCTATATCTTAGCTAAAACCTCCTGCTTTTGGTGTTCCACTTTCACTTGCCTGATAATTTGAACACTTCCAACAACTCAATAGTAATCTTTCTTCATGTCTTCCCACCAATACACCTCTTTTCAAATCATCAATCACGTACATTTTGTTGGAACCTAGATGAATGGCAATATTGGGAGCTTGATCTCCTCCATGACTCTCTTGGAGTCCATCCACTTTAGGTACACATAATCTACTACCTTGTTACTTCTTCAACACACCACCATCTTCCCCCCTTGCTCGAAACTCCAATACTCTTTTGGTTATGGACACTTGCCCTTCAATCCAAGGAAATAGGGTCTTGATCTTATCTTTCTCTTCACCTTCTGACACGTATAATGATTTCAATACCCCATTTACACCATATGCCCCTCCTTCGGTGGAATCATAAGCTGCTAGCCAAACTTGCAACTGTGCACATCTTTGGCTAACTTTCTTTTTCTCCTCGACATGAGATAAGGCATCTGCATCCACATTTTGCCCTACATGGGTGGTAATGAATATGTGTCATAATCCTTGAGTAATTCCAACCCCCCCTCTATCATAAGGTTGAGCTCTTTTCTAATTGCACGACATATTTTGGAGGCTCCTTGGATCAGTGAACATATCCCATGAGCACGCATACCAAATAATGACACCATATCTTCAAGCAAACACACTGTAGGCCAATTCCTAAGTCATGAGTTGGATAATTCTCTCATGATTTCGTTCACCTCTTTTGAAGGCATAAGCTATAACCTTGTCAGCTCTGCATTGACAACACACAGCCGCCCCAACACAAGTCTTTATGCTCACACTACACCACGAACACTTGAGTACCTCTGGTAAGATCCAAAACCGAGCAGCAATAGTCACGCTCTTTTTCAACGCCTGAAATTTTTTTCACAAGCTTCAGACCATGAAGTTTGATTCTTCTAAGTTAACTTGGTCAAAGGATAAGATATAATGAGAATCCTTCAGCAAATCGCCAATCATCTCCGCCATCCCAAGAACTCTTATGATCTGTTCGATATATGGGTCGAAGGCCAACTCTTGAGTTTCACAATCGTTTTGATTAGAAACTCTAATACCTTTCACCAAAAACAATGTGGCCTAAGAATTCCACAGACTTCAGCCAAAACTCACTTGGAGAACTTGAAGTATAGTTTCTTTTATATCTCAAAGCTGAAGACAAATCTCAGGTAGACTACTGAGTTCTTCATTCTTGAATAAATCATTATGTCTCAATGAAGACGATGACAACTGATCTAAATACTGTTTGAAGACTCGTTTATAAATAAATATCCATGAACGCATAGGTGCAATTTTTGTCAAACCACAGGATCATCCCCAATTACTCAATGAACCATACCTTGTTCTAGAAGTTTTTCCTGGGAATTTCACATTCCCTTACTTCAACTGTGAGTAGCCTGATGTGGGTCATCTGGAAAAGCAAGAACACCCTTAAGTTGATAGAAAAGATCATCTATCCTTTGAAGGAGTTTTATTCCTTGATGGTCACTTTACTTACGGTAGTCGTATACACATTCTAAGATACCCATCCTTCTTCCTAACAAACAAGACCGGAGCGCCCAAGGTGATGTAGACTTGGCCGGCATGACACCTTTGTCCAACAATCTCAATTTCTTTTTTAGAGCTCTTTTCACCGACTGGTGTCATTCCTGTATGGCGGAATAAGAGATAGACAAGTATAATGGGACGATGTCTATTACAAAAATTTAATCTCTCTGTCGGGAGGGACTCTAGGTAGAATCATTAGGAAAGACTTCTGGAACTCAATGACTGTAAGGAAACTGACTGAAGAACGGGAACTCAACACTTAATTCTTTACCTTTTACCTCCGGACTACGTTTTAGATACATGCCTTGAGAAACCTAACTTCTCGCCTTAATGTACTCAATTAAATGACCCTTGGCAACTGTTTAACTACCTTAGTCCACTCTATGACTGACTCGTTTGGAATTTGAAACTTGACAACTCAAGTTCTGCAATCTATTGATGTATAACAAGCATGGATTCAGTTCATACCTTGAATGATATCAAAGTCTACCATTTCCAATTCTACTAGATTAGTCATGGTGTTCTTGTGATTGATGGAAACTTGACAATCACGATAGACTCTTTCCGCTAAAATAGACTCCCCAAAAGGCATAAAAACATAGAATGGTTCACAAAGCTTTTCAGGAAGAATTTTAAACTGATTTGTAACATAAGGAGTTTCAAAGGATAAACTTTCTCCTGGGTCTAATAAAGCATAAACATAAAAAATAAAGACTTTTATCATACCCGTGACAACATCTGGAGAGTTCTCTTGCTTTAGGCCGCTAGTGATAGCAGAGAGGCACTTTGCCCCTCCACCTGTACCAGAAGTGGCTCCTCTAGGTGCAACCCTATTTGGCAGAGCAACTGATGAAGATTGGACTATTTGAAATAGATTATAAAGTAATATATTCAAGTTGTTTACTACGAACAAAATAGTAAAATACATAAATTCATATCTTTTGGGTCTAATTACCTCATATATCCGATAAGTTTTTCTCAATTATAAAAATCCAAATTTTCATTCCTCTCGAATATATTCCTTAGTGGTCCAATACTTGCAAATGACATATTAACTTTAACTACTTCGGGAAGGGAATGATTCGAGAAGGGATAGATATGTATCCGACGGACATAAATTATCCAGAGAAATAGGGATGATCCGAGAGAGACTATAATATCTAGGCCCAGTTATAAAGGTCGCAATCATAATTTCACATATTTTGTTGAAAAATAGCATAAATTCAAAAATTAGATATATATATATATATATCTATATATCTTATATATAGATATAACTACGTATATTGAACTACCTCTAAAGATGGTTTTAATTTTTCAATAAAGGTTTATATTTTTAATGAAAACTGCCTATTATATATATATATATATCTATATATTATATATATATATATATATATATATATATAGATATACGCATACGTATATTGAACATAAACCTCTAAAGATGGTTTTATTTTTATAAAAGGTTTATATTTTAATGAAAATTGCCTTGAAGTGATGAAAGATTTGCATATATCGTTATCTTACCTTATAAATTAAAATCTGAAAAGGTAGTAAATAAATAAAAAAGGAATATAAAATTGAACCTCCTTTAAAATCATGCCTAGTAGGGCATATTGCACCCAAGGCCAAATATATCTCTCAGACATCCTTTGAAGTGTAATGATCCATCTTTTTGCTCCGTATGTTTGACGATCACACTACAAGTCTCTAAAGATATGACATACTTGATTTTTTTCATATTCTTGAACATGTTTCACCCAAGTAACCTGCAAGAGTAAAAATAATCCAGAAAACATAATCAAAATAATTAACTCGTTGGAAAATAATTAGGAAGGTATGTTGAATACTCGTATTTTGTAGCAGCGGATGTCATAAGGCAAGGACTGATTAGGACCATATGAGGATATAAATATTAATCCTCACACGTTCAGATTCAAAAATCTGGGACATGAACACCATAATATGAGTTGTATGAGCGCTCCTGCACTATACGAATGGCTTTATGGCGGTAGGATTGGGGTGCTTGAGCAGAGTCCAAAAAAGTGGTTGATTACTCTACTTTTTGATAAATAATAAAGTTATGAACTCAATCTAGAAAGAAAACAAGATTGAGGTCGAGAGGGGGGCATTTTGGTACTGTTGAAGTTGAGTTCCACATTGTTATATGAAGAATAGTAATAGGTCTGATGAGTCCTAACATGTTAAAAATGACTATTGAATCTAACTCAATCATAAAATATAACTTATGAGTTTGTTGGATATTTTCCAAGTCTATAAACTGACAAAATATCATTTTCTAAAATGATATGGGGAGAGTCAAAATAACTCATGATGCACGTTTCAACGCTGATCATTTGGAGTATGAATTAGCAACATAACATGAGGATCCAAAACCGGATTAACTGAGAATAAATATTGTTTGATTCTTATATCATATTATAAGAACAATATACATCATGAGATAGGTACCAGTAAATATTTACCTCTCGTAGCATACTCTTCGAAAACTAAGTTTCATATGAATAGTGATATTGATGTTACATGTTTGAGTTGTGGAAACAATCTCATGAACAAGTGCAAGATAAGAATACATATAATAGACCCTAGTAAATTGGACCTAGTGTGTAGAGGGAATTTAAGGCACATATTTTCCTTTTATATAAATAGTGATATTAGGGAGATGAAATGATTCATACCTTACTTTGGCGATTACCCATATCTTGAATTACACAACTAGAATCTCCCTTGTCTTTTGTTATATATAAGTAATTCTTTTAAGATAAATAAATACATAAATAAATAAATAGCAAAATAAATAAACTAAAATAAATAGTATAAGTAAAAGTATTTCTTGTTCCCAACCTTTGGTTTTCCATTTTCAATATACGGGTCCTATCTTCTTTTCCAATGGGTGGTCCATCACACTTTGGACACATTGTTTTCTCCATTGCCTCTTTCATTGCGTTATTTTCACAAAGAAATCATTCAAATTTTTTTCTAAGATCATTGTTAATGGATCTCTCACTTTTAGTCTGATGAAATATATATACAAAAATGAATCACATAAAAATAAGATATTATGAGTTAATAATAAAATGTAGAAAGAGAAAGAAATATTAGTAGTTTTTTTTACAAGTAGCATTTTCCACCTCTAAAATATAGGTATATTATGATTTTGATCCTTCTAATATTTGACGAATCATATTTATTTTTAAGTAATCAAAATGTGTGTTTCTAGTAATTTATGTATGACATATGTTGTATAAACTACTTTTAAATTATATTTAGTCAACGGGAGTCAACAATACAATTTAACATACCCCATAAATTAAGTATTGTACGACTATCACTAATGTTAAATTTGGGAACATCACACACAAAGGAATCAAAGTCACATTTCATTACCTTTAGGTTTAGGTACTGGAGCAAGATATTAGAATTTTATAAAATTGAAGGCACCAACTAAGCCTTTCTTTAAAAAAAAAAGAAATTGTGAAAATTATCTTCTCCTTCCACCTTTGCTTAAAATTTTAAATTCCCACTTCGATTTTGAACAACATACACTTTATTCCTCATATGAATTATATATTTTGAAGAATGTTTAAATAGGTGTAAAAATTAGTTCATGAAAATTTAATTTATCCAATTTGAACGTGTTTATCTAGGCATATTTCATGCGGGTAAATTTGGGCAGAAATTAAGGTATACATAATTAAAATTCAATTGATAAAAACTAAATATTTAGCTCAAAATGATTCATAAATGAACATGTTAAACATATATAGTCAACAATTACATACCTAGTGTAAATTAATAAAAGTGGGGCCTGAGAGAATAAAGTGTATACAACACATATCCCTACAACTACCACGAAGGGTTACAAGTCTTTTCGAAGACCCCCCGTCTGAATAAAATAAGACCACACATTATATTGAAAGAAATACACATATAGGAAGTCCTTTCCAAATCTGTAGATAACCCTATCAAATCATCCTACACAATAGCCATCATAATAACAAAACAATATTGGACGGTAAAATTCCTCATACAATAACCAAACTAATACCGCGACTATTGGGTTTAATAAAGTGAGAAATTCACATCTAAACTAACCAAACCGCTTACCCTAATACGTGTCCTTCATAAACTCCTATCAAAGGCCTCAACTTTATTACACATATAACACCCAAAATGCAATGCTCTATGAGTGCTCCGACTTCCCCAGTACAGTGTCCTTGTCCGTCTCGTTGTTCAAGAGATTGTGGATGTAAGATTGCACCTTCATATGATAAGTATCTTCTCAATGAATTCTTCTTCAACTCGACAAGCATTGTCACGATCGTATCTCAGGGTAAGGCGTAGATCCAAAACTTACCAATCTCGAACTCATCGAAAAATGTTGATTTTTCTAAGTAATTTACATCTCAATCCGATTGAACCCCAAGGGAGTTATAAAACTGCATTAACCCCATAAAGCTGCCATTAAGATCCTCATTTTTTAATCTAATACTCCTGGATTTTTTTTGTTCTTTTTGTTTCTTTTTGTCAGCTAAACCATCAGAAATATTGTTTTATTCTGACTGCTCCTTTTGTCCTTCTATTTTGTGATTGGGATATACCCAACTTTGGCAAGAAGTTAAGTCCAAAGCTCCAAAAAAAAGGAACACCTTCCGTCAACTAATAGAACTCTCTTTTAAGACGAACCGCTTCACTCCTAAATTTTCTCTTGTTTGTTGTGGTGTTCCAAACCAATGAAGCCATCACGAATTTTAATTACAAGCCGTCTTCTACGAAATGAAATAGAAAGATAATGGAGTAGTTAATAGTGAAGATATAGCCTTAGGAGATTTAAATATGTTACTAGGTGTATAAGAGTCATGGGGAAGAATAATGGAACAGTAACGACAAGAGCCACCAACGGCTAATACTCACAACGTTCCAAACAACCTTTATAATCATGATCAATGGCAATTTTGCAGGTGGAAAAAAGCCATATTAAGAATGATACTGCATGCCCCAATGCCCCCATCTCACATAGTTTATAGATACTGCCAAACTTACAAACTTATAATAGAACGATGCAAATTAATTATATTAGAATGCTCCTCAATAACAATCCCCCACTCTTATTAATATTAATTAAAAGAGTCTATATAAGTTGCAGAAACTACCATGCAAATTAAGGTGCCTCTGCATTGCACTCCACTTCGTTAAGACAGTAACTTTTACTCCAGAGTCTAGTCCGTCTCAGACTTCTTAACTAATGACTGCGATAGGGAAATAAAATGTCCTCCTCACAACATAGTAATCAAGGTGTGACCTGAGCTTTAAGAACAGCACTTTAGTGGCCATAGTGCTTCCTGGTTTCCATTAGTGCATTAAAACTAATCCCGCACTCTCATAGGAAATGACCGACCTACTTCCACACCTCCCATAGGTTAAAGCTGTCGAGAATTCCTACAGTTGTATATTAATCATGCACTTCCACCGTACGGGCTACAATATCTTAAGAAGTTTTATCAACTCAACCTTCACAACTAAAGGAACAATGCCCCTGCCATCATAGGAAGGAAATTAATTATAGTGCTTTTCACATAAGTCATATATGATTAGTTTTTTTCTTCTCTTTGAACTGGGTATAGGAATCTCTATCCCTAGGTTGGGTTTTTCCTATATATGACTTAAAGAATTTGTACGCTGTCAAGCTCATTTCCCTCGATGTGTTCCCAGACTTTCTCCTTGTTAAGGTCTTAGTAACGAGGATCTGTAAGATTTATCAAAACTTTGACATAATCAAACTTAGTCGTAAGTCAATACTATCTTACATTACTGTGTTTCATCCTTTTTTTATAGGTCTAGATTTATTGTTGTAATAACGATTTTGAACTCTAATAATTGCAAACGGTTCTATCACAATGGATTAACTAGGAGAAATTGAATTTTTTCAAATAAAGAAATTTGAAACACAAATTTCTTAACCCTTCGATTCCTCACTAGTTGACTCTAAAACAATTAAAGTATCAGCCTCCATGGTAAGAAGTTAGCAATATAGTTTGCTTGTTTGATTCCAACAGATAGCACCACACACCTAAGTAAAACATAACCCTATATAACAGGAAATCAACCCTGATAAGTGTTCCATTTACATCACTGAAGCCTTCAAATACAGAAGGATATTTTTTAAAGAACGACCACAATTTTTTCGTTCCAATTAAATATCTCATAACTTTGTTAACTCATGCCATGTTCAATACATAGCTTGCTTGTAAACTTTTGCCAAGTACTCTACTGCATATACCATATCAAGCCGAGTGGAATCAATTCACATATCTCAAACTTCCTATTTATACTAAGCAATTCCTTTTGATTTTAAATGACATCATTTTACTTCTCAACGGGAAATACGTGAACACTTTTTAATCAGCAGTCGTAGCAAACATGACTTGCAATCATGGAAACGTTATATTTTTTTTTCAAAATTTTCTCAACGTAATGTGACTGTCAAGGACAATTCCCTCATTGTTGCTTGTTTTTTTTATTCCCAGAATAAAATATGTCTCGCCGAGATCTTTCACACCAACGTCAAAATGAACTTCTAAGAAAGAACATTTTTAGTTTTCATCATAACATTCATGTTAGATGCAAGATCAATAATGATCAACTACATAGGCAAAATACTCATATGTGGGAATTATTCCAGAGGCTTATGATCGAATGCACTTATTCACCCTCATTTGTTTTAAAACCAACCACTTTTCATAGCAGAATCAAATTTTATCATTAACAATTGCTTTGGTGCCCTGTTTCAAGCCATATAGGATTTAGATAAGTTTACATACTTATTTTTCTGTGCTGCTTCAACAAAACCCTCGGGTTGATCCTATAATTTTTTCTTTCTTCATTCAGGTCTCCATTAGAAAAGCATTTTTTACATCCATTTGATGAGTTTGCAAATAAAAATTGCAGTCGTAGCAATTATAGTCCTTAATGGATGTAATTTTTGTTACCAGAGAAAACGTAATCACAAAATTCTAGGCCTTCTATTTGTTTAAAACTTTTTGACAACTAGCCTAGCAATTGTATTTTTCAATAGATCCATCCGATTTCAATTTTTTTTCATAAGAACCCCTTTACAACCACTAGTTTACATCCGTGGTAATCACTAATCCATTTTTTATAGAGATTTAGTGATTCCAATTTCATCATTTACAAACCTCTTTCCAAAAATAGAATTCATTGATGATAATGCTGCGTTCAAAGTTAGAGTTCATTTCAAACATTCATCACATAAAAATCTGGACCATTCTTTTCTTTTCTACTCTATCTCTTTACTGTACTATACGGTCGTTTTTAACTTAAAACATTAACTTCTTTATTTTTCAAGTAAGAAGTAGAAGAACTAAGTAGTGACAAAAATATTTTGTTCAACTCTTTGATGACCCTCATTACTTTTATATCAAAAGGAAATTTTATTTTCATGCAAATAAGCATCACCTATTCTAATACAAATATTAATCTCAAGATTAAAACATATATGTTTTATAGTATTTGAGAATAAACCCGAAAAGAAACGTATGCACCTTTTCTTACCCCAACTTTGTAATATTGGGGATCCATACGCCCTACAAAGTCTAGACACCCCAGAACTCCTTAGATTCCATAACTTGGCTTGTAAACTTTCACAATTCAAAAGGTTCTAGTTTTTGACCTTTTTATGAGGCAACAAACCTTCACATATAACAAGCGGATTAAAATAACTTTCAAACTTCACCACCACAATTCCCAGGTGCATTTGACTCAATAAGAATGACATTAGTCATTCAACCAAAGTTCTATTTTTCCTTTCTGCTGCTTTATAAGAAGGAGAGTAAAGGAGGGTGTTTATCAGAATTAAGTTTCCAAAATCTAACAAAAACTAAACTCATTTGATTCATTTCCCGGCTTCTATCAAGCTTCTAGTTATTTTTAATTTTTCTTCCAAATTGATTTTCAACTTGTATAGATATGTTTTGAAATTTCGAAGCAATCTTTATGTTTCATCAAGTAAAAACCATGTAAAACTTAAAATATCATCAATAAGACTGAAAAATATCTATTACGCTCACGAAGTTAGAATTCCCCAAGTCACAACTATCAATGTGAACTAATTCTAACATTCATTTTTCTTTCAACTTGAAATGAAACCTTTTATGAGTTTAGCTTTACTACAGTCTCAGACTTTTAAAATTCAGTTTTAATTTAAACCATTAGAATTCTCCTAAACTCCTCCTGGATTCAAACATAATAGCATTAATATACACAAACGATCATGCCCAAAATTGTTAGAAAGAAAGCATAATAAACAGAAGTAGAAGTTATTATTCATTTCATCATGTCAACATTCAACTGAAACATCTCATCACATGCAATACCCCTTCCCCCATTTCTTCACTATTAACTTTGATCAGATCAATAACGTTTAAATTATACTGTATTAAGAAGAAAAACTAGACATATCAAACTGTTTAATTTTTTGGTTTTTTTTGTTAGTTGTTTGTTGTTTGTTGTATTTTTTTTTGTCGTGTTTTGGTGTTTATTTGTGTTGTTGTGTTTTATTTTGGCTGTTTGTTTAGTTGGCTTGAATTTTTTTTTGTTGTGTATTTTGTTTAGGTTATCGTTGATTTTCGTATTTGGTTGAGCTAGTATCTTTTTTATATGTATTGTGTTGTGTGGCATTGTGGGATGTTTTGGAGAGAGATTGGAGGTTTTTGTTTGATTTGGGAAGTTCTTGGGAATTGGGTTACGGTTGATGTTGATTGGGGATCGTAATGTGGGGTGCGTCGGTTTTGTGTGGCTTTGGTTTTGTTATTGGAGTGGTATGGTAAGTGGTTTATAGGTGGGTGTGTTTGGCATGGTTTGTTGGAATTGGGAGAGGGTGTGATGGAACTTTTGGATAAGGTTAGAATGGGTTTTGAGTGTTGGTAATTAGGAGTTGGGTAGGGTTTGTTTTAGTTGCAGACGGGGTGGGGGTTTTGGGTGGGGATATAAGTGAGGGTATGACATTTTTTTTTGTATTTTTTAATGTGATGTGTTTTTGGGTTGATTTGTTGATTGAGTTGTATGTTTAGTTTGGTGTTTGTTAGTGTTTTAGTTGTCTTCATGGGAGATGTTATTTAATTTCAGCTATAATTGATGTTTGTGATTGTTTTGTTGTGGAATTTGACTAATTTGGTTTGGTGGGTGAGTATAGGGTATTAAGTAGTGGTGGGGAGGGTGTGAATTAAGGTTTGGTGTAGGGTTCGAGGTGTTGTTGATACTTGTTATCGTATGGTTGGTCGAAGTTTGGGGTGTTTATTGGTGGTGAGGGTATTTTAAAAGAATAGTGGGTGGTGTTTTGTATCTTGTTAGGTATTGTTTTTGTTTTTGTTTTTTTTTTAGAAAAAAGATTGTATCTGTGAGGGGGGATTTGTTGTTCGATGTTTGTGGAAAATTATGGCTTATATAGTATACGCTTGGTTATTATAAAAGATGTGGTTGTTTTTGTGGGGCGGGTAATACAGAAAATGTGTTATAGATTGGGCTTCTCTGTTATAGTTTTTTAGTGTGATGTGAAAGAATGATATAATATGTGTGGTCTTTTTAATGGAAACTTGTCAAGTTTTGTTTGTTTCATCATGAAGGAGTGTAAAGTACATTGTATAAATTAATAACCCTTCCAGAAGTAACACAATTTGGGAACATCTCCCTTCCAAGCACTTGAGTAGTTTGAGAATCCCCAAGCATGCTGGTTTTGTGGGATTGTCACGACCCCAAATCAGACGCGACTGACCCCCCCATTTTCACCCTCCTATGTGAGCGAAACAAACCCCATCTAAACCAACTTAACATGTCAAGATATTCACATAAAATAATGCTGAAGCTTAACTCATTAATAAAAACAATTCAAGTACTATTATTATTATCCCCAAAATCTGGAGTCATCATCACAGAACATCTAATCTCAAATTACTTACTAGGAAATGTCAAGAACAAATAACTAATTGAGCTAGTCCATGCCGGAAGTTCCAGGCATCCCAGACTTGAAGAAGAAACCCAGTCCAAGCTAGACGCATTAGCTCACCCTGAATTTTTCCGATGAAGTGAAGACTGGCTAGATCTGCTGTTGAGTGAGTTGACAGAACGTTGCCTGCTTCACACAATAACAAAGAGGAAAACATGAAAGTAGGGGTCAGTACAACCACACGTACTGAGTAGATATCATCGGCCAACCTCAAATAGGGAAAGTTAGTATCAATAATCATGTAAATCAACTACAATACATCCTCATGTAAGCCATAACAACATGAATTCAATCAATAAATACAACCGAGTTACACACATGAGGAACTCAACCTCAATACCAACTTATTTGGGAATTAATTCAATTAGACGTGAGTATATTCCTTATCTTTCAAGATTCATTATCTTTTCTTACCTCTTGTCGTACGAGCGACACTCCGATCCTCATTTCTTCCTGGTTGCCGGAACGTTGCCTGCTGATCCCTCATTCTACTATCCTGGTTGACCCCACCCGGAACGTGGCACCCGACTCCCATTTCTATCCCTGGTGTCAGAACGTGACACGCCATCCCATGTCTATCCTGGTACGGGAACTGGCCCCGATCCATATTCTTCCTGGTGGTCGTAACGTGAACACCTGAATCCCTCATATTCATTTCTATCCTGGTACCTGGAAGTGGCACCCGATCCATATTCTATCCTGGTGTCGGAACGTTAACCTCCGATCCTCATTCTAAACTGGTACCCAGAAAGTGCACCCGATACCCTAATTCATCAAGCCTCTTTCATACTAAGCATCATCATTCCTCATTATATAAGATAATCAAGTTATTAGGGTTCTTTCAAGATTTGGGAATTCACTAATTTTCCATCATAGCTTGTTAATTCCTCACCATTTTATAATCATATCCTGCAAGCATAACAACTTAGAGCCCATAGCAGGGTTTTTACAAATATTAGCAACACATAATATTCACTATTAAGATTCACTCACGAATAATCGTAACATGAAACTCATAACCCTACCTCCACCGAAGAATTGAAGCAACACGCTATCTTCTCAAAATCCTGCTATCACTCTTCTTCTCTCTCCCTTTCTCGTTTCGACTTTCTCTCTTCTCTCTCCCTCCCCTTTTTTCTTTCCTGTTTTTCTTTATCTCAAACCCTGTTCTTTTACCCATTAATTAATAATTAAGTTTTTTTGAAAGATGGCACTAATATCCACTAATTACTTAGGTTACCCCTCTTTTAAACCCCAAGTATTTAGACTTATTTACATACACCTCTACTTATAATAAGCAGGCATAGTCAAAAACGTTCCCTTAAACGTGGTAAAGAAATCCGACCCGAACTGGGATTTGCGTAGCCTGTGAACGGTCCGTACGCACCTTGCGAACGGTCCTCCGCTGTCCGTCACAAGTCCATAGACTGTTTTAAGTGGATGGCCTGTGACGGGCCATCGCGCTGCGACGGTCCGTCCTGCCATTTCCGTTCATGACGTTCAAGAGTCGATGTTTCAGTCCCAATTTCAGATTTTCTAAGTGTTGTGGAAACGAACCCCTCCCATGACGGGGGGCCGCGGCCCTTGACCGGTCCGTCGTAGGCCTCCGTCACCGCTGGCGCTGGCCTCCCCCAGGTTTTCCAGAATAAATCTGTTGCTCCCAAAAACGACTAACACAAGGTCGTTACAACCCACGATCGATCCCAAAATTTCCCCATCGTTCGTCCCGAACGTCACAAGAGGAAAACCCAAGTGCTAAAAATGGCTACCTGAATCCGTAAACAGATGTGGGTATCTATTTCCGCATATCCTGCCTCCTTCTCCAGTGGTTCCTTCACCGTTCGATTTCTTCCATTTGCCCCTTTAATGGATGCAATCTCTCTGGACCTCAAACTTGCGAACTTCCTTCTTTCTCTTCCATAAAAATAGGCCACATGGTTCCTCTGCATAAGTCCAAGTTCTCATCCACAACACCTGGTCCCACGGATAATGTAGTTTCCATCTCCACTGGTATCTTTTCAACATGGACACATGAAATACCGATGCACTCCTGACAGCCCTGGGGGCAAGGCTAATTCATAGCCACCATCCCCTATTCGCTTTAGTAACCTCAATGGTCCCATATCCTTGGACTTCGCTTACGACCTCTTTTGCAAACCGCAATCACCCCCTTTCCTGGGTGGAACCTTCAACAAGACTTGTTGACCTTCCCATGAACTCCAATCTCTAACTTCCCGGTCGCATACTCCCTTTTGGTCTATTTGCGCGCTAGACACTTTCCTTGAATGCCCTTTTCACCTTTCTAAGATCCCTCAGAGTATCGGTACCAACCCCCAAGGTCTAACCTCGATGCATCAAACCCAACCAATGGTATATCTACACCTCCTTCCCATACAATTCTTCAAATGGGAGCCATATCAATACTGGGTGAATAGCTAATTATTGTAACGAACACTCGCCAAAGGTAAGAAGCTATCCAAGGGCATGGCCACAACTCTATCAACGCATGCGCGAACCAAGCCTCCAACACTTGAATCGTTTCGGCGTCAGCCTGACCATCGGTCTGAGGATGTAAACGCGGTACTAAGGCCCAACCTAGTACCCCCATTCTGCCTGCCATGTTTTCCAAAACTTAGAAATAAACTGCGTCACCTCTATCTGATATAATGGATAGTGGGACACCCCATGCAACTCGAACGATTTCCTGAGATTGGTAGATTTTGGCTAACTCTCTCTGCATTGTAGTCACCTTAAAACCGGAATGAAATGAGCAGACTTAGTTTATTAATCTGTCCACATCACCACAAAATGAGTCGAACTTGCCCAATAGTCTTTGAAACAAACCAAAAGTCCATTGCCAATTCCTTCCCACTTCCATTCAAGGACGGGCATTCTTTTGAAGGTTTCCTCCTCCGGCCCTTTGGTGTTCGATTTCACTTGTTGACAGTTTGGGCACTTGGCAATAAAGTCCAACAATATTGCGCTTCATTCTACTCCACCAAAAGTGTTTGTTTTAGGTCGCGATAACATCTTGGTTGCACCCGGATGTTAGAATACCTTGAACTATGATTTCTTCTACCAGAATATTGTTGTCAAAATCATCATAGCTGGGTAACACATACCCTTCCCTTAATCCTCAACACACCTTCCTCGTCGATTGTGGCTTCTTTAGCCTCTCCTCCGCAACACGTGTATCTCGGATTCGCCTAAGTTTTTTCTCATCTCAAACTGTTTTCACCTTATCTTGTCAGAAAAGAAGATCTTTGACTCCCCTAGCCAACATCCTCCCTCTCATTTATTTCCAACCTCATCAAGTCGTAGCCAGAGCCCTGACCTCTCTAGCCAATGAGGCGTCTAAGAGGGCTTGCAAATGAGCTATCCTTTCCCATGCTCCCGCCTTTCTACGCCAGGCATCTGCCAACCGACACTTTCCGCCTTCCCTGATGATCAAAATGTGAGGTCGTAGTCCCTTCAGTAGTTCCATCCATCTCCTTTGCCTCAAGTGTCAATCTTTCTGAGTAAGACATACTGAAGGCTACGATGATCCGTGTAGACCCTCCACACTACCCATATCATAGTGTCTCCTTGCGTTTAAACATCAATGCAAACACTACCGCGGCCAATTCCAAGTCATGAGTTGGATAGTTACGTTCATAGCACTTTTAATTGTCTAGGCATAACAATTAAACGTTCTCTCTTGCATTAGCATGACCCAAACCCGAATAGGTATGCATCACAATACACATGAAGTTCTTACCCTTCTACCGGCAAGGTGAGGATGTGTGCGGTAGCCAATCAAGTCTTAAGCTTCTGAAAGCTTTCCTTCCACACATTCATCTGACCCATACAATTGGACATTCTGCTTAGGGTCAAGTTCGTCAATTGGGAAGCAATTGAAGAGAATCCTTGACAAGCGTCGATGTAGCTAGCTAACCCAACAAAAACTCCGTTTTCGACACATGTAGGTGTAACCCATTCTTCACTACTCGATCTTAGAAGGATCCACCAATCACTCCATCCTAGAAACCACGTGCCCCCAAGAAGGGACCCTTGCTCTACGCCAGAACTCAATTAGAGGAACCTTGGCGTAAGCTTTTCCTCCCTCAACATTTCCAACACACCCCTCAAATGCTCCTCACTGTTTTCCCTTCTTACTTTTTAGAATATACCCAAGTATAAGCAATACCTATCAAATACGATCACAAAGAGATCCAAATACGGCTTAAATATCCCCGTTCATCAAGTCTCATGACACGCCGCATGGGTCGAAGACCAAAATGACATCACCCACAAATTCGTATGGCCATGACTCTTTCGAAAAGCAGTCTTTGGCACATCCGTTGCCCGTATTTTTCAATTGGATTAAAGATAACCGGATCTTAGTCATCTTATAGAGACAACCAGCACTTGTATTGTTCGAATAGTCATCAATGCGAGGAAGAGATACTACTTGTTCTTAATAGTTTACCTTAGTGGTTTTTTCAAACTGTCGATAGTCCTATGCACATCCGAAAACTCCCCATCTTCTCGTTACACACCAAAACCGGAGCCACCACCAAGGAGATGCACTTGGTCAATGAAGCCTTGCTCAACAACTCCTGAAGTTGAAGCCTTTAACCTCTCTTAACTCCCGCGGGGCCATTCTATAACGGGGGTAATCGAAAATGGGGCGTGTGCCCGTTCAAGAATCGATACGAAATCAATATCCCTATCTGGTGGCATACCAGAAGATCTGCAAGGGCACACATCAAGAAACTCCCACGACCACCGAACGACTCAATCGAAGTTACTTGGGGTAGTGTCCATCCTTGAGATTTGCCAAGAAAGCTAAACCACCCTTACTAACCATTTTTTCTTAGCACGGAGAATGGGAGATGATACGCACCGATTGGAAGGTGTAGTCACCCACTCCCACACTAATTGATCTGTCCCCGGCTTGGCCAATGTCACAGTTTTAGCACTTAACCATCCAAGATCGCAAAATTTGGAGAAGCCACGTCATACCCAGAATTACATCAAAGTCACCCATTTTCTAAAATAACCAAATCTACATAAGTGTGTTGCTTCCCCACAAAGTTTCACCACAAGACCTATGTACTCTTTTTCAACTACCACAGACTCACCCCCCGGTGTAGAAACACGAATAGCATGTCAAGTAATTCCATAGATGCCCAATTTATAGACCATTAAGCAAATGATTAAGATTAACAAATGAAAACGTGAGCCAGGGTCCAATCAGACAGATGCCATGCAATCCAACCAAAAGATTACCTGTGGATAACAGCAATCATACTCCTCCGCTTCAGATCTCCCAGGGAAAGCGTAACATGGGACCATCGTTTGTCTGTCCCATTGCCTCCCCTAACCATGTTGCTATAGTGGGCTCATTTTGCCATCACCTCTCCGTTGTGATGACCAACCACACCATTACCTCGACCACCACGTCCCTCCGGAAAAGCGGCGCTCTAACCATGACCACCTCTACTCTAGCTCTGGGTTCTGTAACTCTGGTTTACCATCCTCTTGATGATGTCCACCTCCCCACATCCCATACACTCTCGGGGGTTCATGCTAGGTCTCTCTGAGTATGTTTTGACCGTTCTGAGGTGGCCCCCAACTAACAGTCTGTATGAGACTGAATTGGTCGGACTTAGTAACCTCCGGAGCTCCTGTCCTCTAGAGTTGAGAACCATTTAAACTCGCCTCCTCCCCTTCGAACCTTTTCATGTCGATGTCGTGGGATGAAGTCGTCTGGCTTCACTTCCTTCCAACTCTATTCACAAAGTCTAACCACCCTCTGGAAAGATGTTTCCCCGTAGCGCCGCTACCTTTTAAGGCCCTTGAAATCCGCACTCGGACCTCACCCCTTCACAAAACGTCGAATCCGTTCTTGTGACGAAACAAAGTGGGTGGCCGTATCTGGTAGTGCGGAAATTTAGCCTCATACGTCGTTTAACTGTCCCTCCATTGCTCTTAGAACTCAAGAAACTCGTCCTTTTTCTATCTCTCAAATTCCTTGGATATACCTTCTAACTTCTCCATAAACAAGGGTCAAGAATGATTCCCAAGTCATAGGTGGTGCCTACCTCTGTTGGTGACACTCCCTTTGACCGCCACAACACGTTTTTGGCGTTCCCTTGAACACTGACTTTCCAACTCAACGCCAACCTGTTCTAAAACTATACCTCTTGTGTAGTAGCTCATGACAATCAAACCAAAAATCTTAGGCATCCTACGCATTCTGCGCCCTTAAGCTGGAGGTTTCAATTTCAAGAACTTACTGAAAGTTTTTCATGCTGATCATTTGTCATATAGGCCCAGTAGTCAGCGTGGAAATGTGCTATTCCCAAATGATGCATCCCTGCGGGGAGCCCATCAGTAGCCAGCATGTCTACTCTGAAACCGGAGGTGTTGGTGTCAGAAACCACTGTAGGTGCCGACCCTGATTCGGATAACCCACTAAGATAAGCAAGTTACCGGTGGTTGATCATCTCTGGGGTAGGTTTTGGGGTGGCATTTCCTCATTCTGCCCTTGTTCATTCTCCCGCTTCCTCCCCCCTCCTTTATCACCTCCTGATCGTTGGAGGAGTTCACCGCCCTTAGTATCAGATGGCTAGGTGCTTGTCCTCTTTCCTCTAGAGGCACGTCCTCCCACGACCTCCACTCCCACGGCCTCTGCCGTTGCTACTTTCCTCGAGCTCCAGCCCCAGTGGCTGGACTCAGTCGTTTCTTGCTTTGTTCCGTTGTTGTTTCTGGTGTGGGGGGGGGGGCGGGAGGTCGTTGCTCTGTTCTAACCATCTGCGAAAATAAGTGAAGAAGTCAGATACCAATTCCGTATCGCCCAGATACCAATTGGACTCAATTAGTAGCAGAAAGAAGATGAAAGAGTGAAAATATTTCCTAAAGTCCTTATAGCTCTCAAGGAAAAGTAAACGGCGTCCCCTACCGTTCCTTAAGACTCTACTATACCCTGTTCTGTGTGATGAGACCAAGACCTAATGCCCTGATCCAAGTTTTGTCCACGACCCAAAAACCCGAGCCGCGACTGGCAACCCACATTTACCCTCCTATGTGCGCGAACCAACCCACTAAACCTTAACATATCAAGATATATTGACAGAAATAATGCGGAAAGACTAAACTCATTATAAAAACAATTTCATACTATTATTAATTATCCCCAAATCTGGAAGTCATCATCACAATAAACATCTATGCCTCAAATTACCTTACTAGGAAATGTCTAGACAAAATAAAAACAAAAAGCTAGTCCTGCCGGAGTTCAAGCATCAAGACTGAAGAAGAGACCCATTCCAAGCTAGACGCCATTAGCTTCCCTGAATTGTTCGATGAAGTGAAGACCTGGCTAGATCGTGCTGTTGATTTTGAAGTTGGGACCTAACGTTTGCTGCATTACACAAATAACAAAGAGGAAAACAATGAAAGTTATGGGGTCAGTACAACCACAACGATAAACTGTACGTAGAATATCATCCCGGCCACTCAAAATAGGGAACAGTATATATCGCCATATAATGTGAATCAACTACAATACTCAACATGTGCAAATAACAACATGAATTCATCAATAACTTACAACCGATTTTCACACCTGTGGACTCAAACCGCTCAAGACCATACTTATTTGGGAATTAAGGTTCATTAAGATTGAGTATATTCATTACTTTCAAGATTCATTATCTTTCTTCCTCTTGTGTCGGTACGCGACACTCTCCCGATCCTCTATTTCTATCCTGGTGCCTGAACTGGCACTTGCCGATCCTCATTCTATCCTGGTATCGGACGTGGCACCCCACGATCCATTTTTCTATCCTGGTGTCGAACTGACACTCCGACTCCGCAGTTCTATCCTGGTACCGAACGTGCAAAAAACCCCGATACCATATTCTATCCTGGTGTCGGAAACGTGACACTCCGTATCCTCATATTCATATCTATCCTGGTACCCCGAACGTGGCACCCGATCCATATTCTATCCTTGGGTGTCGGAAGTGACACTCCGATCCTCATTCTTATCCCTGGTAACCGGACGTGGCACCGCTCCCCTAATTCATCAAGCCTTTTTCCACTAAGAGCACTCTCATCTCATTATACTAAGATATTCGAGTGAATTAAGGGTTCTTTCAGATTTTGGGGATCAATAACTTCATCATGGCTTTTGTTTAATTCATCCAATTTTATAATATAATCATGGGCAAGCTACAATTAAGACCCATAGCAATGGGTTTTACAATTATTATCAACAACATAATATTCCCTATTAAAGAGTTCCCTACGAATGATCGTAACATAACCTAACCTAAAAACCTTCCACCGAAGAATTGAATCACAAGCTATCTTCTCAAAATCCTTTCTATCCTCTTCGTCTCTCTCCCTTTTCTCGTTCGAACTTTCTCTCCCCTTTTCTTTCTCTGTTTTTCTTTATGACAAAAACCCTCTTTTCCTTTTACCCTATACCCTAATTATTATATAATTAATCTTTGAAAGTGCACTAAAATCCCACAATTAACTTAAGGTTACACGTTTCCTCTTTTAAACCCCAGTAATTAGACTTATTAACATTAACCCTCTAAAACTTATAACTGAAAGCAGGAATAGTCCAAACGTACCCTTAAAACGTGTAAGAAATCCGACCCGAACTGGGCTTGCTTAGCCCGTGACGGGCCGTCGCGCCTGCGACGGTCCGTCCTCCTGCTGTCCGTCACAAGGTACCGAGACCTTTTTTTTTTTAAGTGGATGGCTTCTGACGGGCCGTCCGCGCTTGCGACGGTAAAAAGCGTCCTGCCATTCCTTCATGACCGTTCAGAGAGTCGATTTTCAGTACCCATTTCAGATTTTCTAGTGTTTTGAAACGACAACAACCACTCCATGAACGGTCCGTCGTGCCCCTTGAAGGGTCCTTCGTGTGGCCTCCGTCACCTCTGCCATAGTTTTCCAGAATAAACTGTTTGCTCAAAACGACTAAAAAATCAGTCCCGTTACATGGATCCTCAAAATGAGTAATATTTTTTAAACAAGTATTGTCCATAACAGACATAGAGTTTTGCACCCAGAATCATCCCACCATCATCAATATTTATCAACCATGTTTAGTCGTTAATCACCTCCACAAAAGGTTTCTTTCATGTAACATTTCTGAGAGTTAAAGGAAGCGATTCTAGAATATGCAAAATCGAGCAATAATGTCACTCTTTCCACCAACAAAGCATGTTCCCTTTTATTTTTTTGAAGATTGTTGGCTTTTGGGTTTGGTGATTTCATCATTATTTTCCTTAGGAGTTCCACCATTATTTTTTCTTGAGTTTTTTCTTCTTCAAATTCAAAGAAGTACTTTTGGTGAGTTTCGAGGAGTAGCAATTCGAAGTATTAAAATGTACTACTTTCGTTTGATGTGGTTCTCTTCTAATTTGTCAGAGTCATCTTTGGCCCCTTGCTTCTTCTTCCATGCGGGATTTTTTCCATTATCAATTCAGAGAGAAGTTTTCTTTGTTATTTGTGGCGCATAGTTTTTTTTTTTAAATTCCTTCCAGGTTAAGTGGAAGTTTATATATTATGCCACAAACAATACGGTTATATCCCATTTTAAAAACCTCTTCGGACCGAACTCTCGCTCCAACAATCATGATGAGTTGTTGAGTTATGATCTACCGACAGATTTGTTGTCCACTATTTGAAAACAAAAAAAATCTACTACCACATATTTTTTTGCTCCAGCTTCTTCGGTAATCATACTACTCTGCAATGCTTTCCAATTTTTGTGTTGCACTAGAGTTAAGTTCTACCATAATAATCACAACTATCAGACAGACAATTAAGATATCAAATTCACACTTATAGAAATCACCGTCTACTTTTTTCGTTTTCCCCTATAGATAAGACATCTTGTCAATCATTCAGAGAGGTGATGTCTTCTTTTTTAGGATTCCTTCTCATTACACAAAGAAAACATTGAGAAGACTTAAGTAAAAAGTATTTTACCCTTCCATCTCTTAAAATGGTTACCATTGAACCGAAATGGTTGTTTAAGGAAGGTCTCCCCATATTGACCATCACGCCCGATTTTCTCAATTGTAGCCATATTACATCTCCTTATACAGATTACAACTGAAAATGAAATGATGAAATAAATCTCTTGGGATGAGGCGCCGACATCTCGCTCTCTTTAAGGAGATTCAACAAGTGCAGCAAAATGTTTTTTTTTTCATCAAATTCACCGTCCAGCAGTAGTTCCCTCTTTGACTTGTTTCCATCAAGGATACAATGATCCCCGTCACAAAGTTTACTTAACACTCTGGGCAAGAGTTGAGTCCTATGCTCCATCCAAAAATACACCCGTCCCTTCAACTAATAATAGCTCTCGTTAGAACTAACTCTTTCACTCTATATATTTTTTCTCTTGTGTTGTTTGTGGTTTTCTTAACCAAATGAATATCACCACTATTTATATTACAGAAGCTTTCTAAGCACTGTATAGGAATGAGCTGATCTCGAAAGAGTTTTCCATATGTTACATAGGCTACAAAGAGTAATACAGGAAGAAATGAGAAGTCCATGGCAGAGCCACCAACTGCTAAGACTCCACGTTTTCCAACAACCTTTTATCCATCATGATTAATGGCAATTTGCAGTGGAAGAAATGTCACTTCATAAATGAGAACTGCAATGCCACATGCTCAACCTCCAATAGTGTGTATAGATCTTACAAACTTATAATAGAAGCCGCAAATTAAATTAAATTTAAATGCTCCTCGTACACTAAGATCCTACTTATTTCCTATTCCTACCCAAGTAACTATAACTAATACATCTAAACAATAACTACTTATATCTAGTCTCCTAAATAAAGTTTATCCCCTCTTCTTGAGATCCCTTAATAACTATGGAATTCCTTATTAAAGCCATACTCTTATCTTGGAATAATACATATAGTTATAAGAAAAATTATTTGTATGGATAATTGCAACAAATAACGAGAAAAACTATTAAAAAATTGGTTAGGTTTGAAAAATTGCGGTTGATGGTTCTTTTTAAAGCCCAAGCACAAATCATTTATTTTGGGTCATTTGTTTTAAACAAATTAATTTTGACTAGCCTGGACTTGGTTCAAACATCCATTTAATATGGCAAGATTCCTTATTCTCAAATACTCTAGAAAACCAAAAATCATTACGTTTCTTTTTAGTTGCAAAACCAAATTTTATTTCACTTAAATTCTCAAAATCCCCCCCCCCCTTTAAAAAATCCTAGAAAGTTTTTTGGAACTTTGCTTTAGAGTTTAATATATACTATGAGTAGTTAAACATGAATTAATATTGTTTTTACTGGAGCACACACATCAACTTGAATGCCGAATGATAAACTAACGTTAATGAAAGAAGTTTCTTTATTAGTGAAATTCATATATTAGTGAGGCAAAGAACATACTTCCAAATATATTGATCAATTCAACGAGGCAAAACCAAATGACTAATTTAGGAAAATTATATTGAAATTGAAAAGTTCAATCGTAAATAATTGAATTTATTTTACAAGGACGGGAAAATATAAAAGAAAGTGAAAGTAAATAAACTAATTAATAAGACGAAGAAATTGTTATATTTATTAACACATTCTAAATTTAACCTAATTTAGAGAAATAATTTAACAAGTAACTACAACAACATAATACCTTAACAACAACAACATACCTTTTAATTAAGTATAATTGAATTTATAGGGAAAAAAAGTAAATTATTAGATTTATGTTATAAAATAATATAATGTGGATGTCCATTACACCAAGAAATTACTCCATAACCTCCTCCGTTATGAAGATAATCATAACCTCCTTAACATCCAATTTTATAACCATTATACTTGTAATCTTTCACTTTCATAACCTCCCCATTATATTCATGTTTATAACTAACCTTTTGTATGCCTCTATGTTACACTATAAATAGAGGCATAAGGGTTCATATTGTACACTTGAAGATTTGGTGAATACTTGAAAGAAAGATTGTTATCTTGTAATGTTCCTCTTATCTTATATTCTTCTTTTCTTTATATTTCTATTGATCTTTTGTTCTTTAGTTTTACAACACGTTATCAGCACGATTGTTCTACCATTGAAAGATTGAAGCAAAGTAAACAAAATAAGGTAAAATAATTATGTTTGTTTTTCTCTCAAAAACAAGGTAAATTATTGTGGAATCTATTTTATATTTTACTTATGAACAAGATGAATAATTACTATTATTGTTACTGTGTATTTTTTTCCACCTATGATTATATATACTTTCTTTTGTATGTGAATTTTATTTATATTATATTTATGATTATGCTCACTGTTTTGGTAAATAGATTAGCTTTCAATTTATTTTGTTTTGTGCGAAATATTTTGGGTTCACATGGAAATTGAAAAGGGGGTGGTGATAGTAAATAGTTTTATTTTAGTGTAATTGAAATAATTATTTTCTTAGTGTGCAATTGATTCTTTGATTTATAATGATAATTCACTAACTTAATCATTATGCACCAAACATAAGATAATGCTATATGTAACTCTATGCTCTGACAAGTTTAAGATTAGTACATACCTTGTTGAGAATATTTTCATTTTTTTTGTTCTATATTTTATTGTGCATGTTAATCACAAAGTAACAATATTTCTCAAGGCTCAATGGTGAGTCCTATTATATTTGGCTTATCATGTAATTTTATTGAGGGTAAGACGGTTAATTTAGGTTTCACCGCAACAAGTGAGTAAGACATCGAGTTAAAGTATTGGAGCACCATCATAATAAGAAGTTGGGTTCAAGTCCCATTGATTTATTGCCAAAGGTGTCTTTATATGGGTAAGACATTGGGTTTAAGTCCTAATGCACTAAAGTGATGATATAATGATGACTAACATAAAGTTTTATACTTTTGACTGAAAGACACGAAATTTACCCAATAAATTTGCTCCATTCTCTTATGTGAATGTGGTAGCAGTGTATTAATTTGTCTGAAAAATGACAAGTGGTTGAATGTATAAACATGGATATGGTAAAATTTTCATGGTCATTATTGTGGTAATTTAAAGGAAGAACATTATGGGTTCTTAAGATGTTCCTTCAAATGTGAAGGTAATTTTATCCATTTGTATAAAAGGTTATTGGACATATTCTTTCTTAAGATGGTCCTTCAAATGTTAAAGATGTGTTTAAAGTAATTTTATCCATCAACTTGCCTGCGAAGTTGGGTACAATTGTTGTTTTTGTGCAAACCCCATTTAAAAAAGTTTGTTGTAAATCCTCCTCAAAAGTAAATGAATACAACTTGGAAGTATCATTTGGGTACATTTGACCTCTTATGATGTTGAGTGTGAGTTTACTTAATACCAAACATGAACAAAATGAGTTTTTAATAAAAAACTTAAGTGAACGTGTAACAAAATGGTTATGGTCCATTTCTTAAAGAAAATGTGACTTTTGTTTCTTACGAATAAGAACATGTTCAGTATTAGTTGGATGAATGTCCACTCTCCCTCTATTAGGTTTGAGAGATTGAAAGAAAATATTTGACATAAATAGGTCATTTTTTGTCATAGATATACTTGAGTACTACACAAATGTGTGGTATAATTTAAAATGAACCATTGGAGGACAAAATAAAAAATAATCTTTTCTTAAAGGTTGTGCGATGATCAAAATAAATGTCATTGTGTGGCAAACACAAATTTTGTCATTGATTATCAAGAAATAATCTTGAACGTATATTTTAATCACAACAATAATAAAACATTTCTCCTTGCAGGAGATGGTCACATCGAATGACGTGTGAAAATTGTGGTAATACAAAATTAATGTGATAGTTCCGAAAAGGCTAATGTTGTTACTATTTGGAAGAATGAAAATTTTTCATAATATTGGGGTTGTATTAAGTCTCACAAGAAACCTTTTAAAATTTTGAAGAATTAAGACAAATATTATATTGATACTAAAATTATGGTAAGATTTACTATCTGCAAATTACTACATCAAATGGGTAATAAATATTTTACTATAAGATTTCATTTTTTTCCATTGGTTTGTATGTATACAATATGAGCATAGTGATGGAATCACATTGCAAAAGTAACTAGAGTTTTACTTTAACAAATATTAGTTTGGCATAATCGGTTGGGCCATTGTTTGATTCACTGTGATGCAAAAGAAATTAGATTCACGTAGCTATAATGTTGAAGTCAATAAAAATTCTCCAAGAATTCCTCTTTTGTAGCTCCTTCTCCTGATAAAATGATCATTGTACCATCTAAGGTTGGGATTGTAATCCCCTAAACGTATTGGAAAGTATCAAAGGTGAATTGGTTGCTCGTGCACCCGCATGTGGACCATTTACTATTATGATGTAATAGATGAATCTATGGTGTGGTCCCGTGCATTTGTATCAACTTACAAATTGGTTTTTGTAAGATTTATTTGCTCGAATTAACTAAATTAAGAGCACAGTTCCTAATCCTATAAGCCATGATGTTGTAAATGTTTGGCTGGTTTGCGGAAATGCTATGCCTCTAATTTATAGCTAGACCATTTATTCATGGAACAAATCTCCTCAAATAAAATTTGGGTCTGAGAGAGGTTTTATTTACATGTATTCATCAGCCAATAAGGTTTCTAATCACACAATTGGGTTTCAGGGGCAGACAAAAAATAGTTTTTCGCTAAAAAATCGATTCGCTACATATAATTTTGTTGCTCCACACACCAAGATGGATACGTTGAGGGTGAATGTTAGATTTTCTAACATTAGGGGGAGATCTGTGTAGCAGCTGAAAATTATGCGTGTGGTGAATTATCTAGATACTCATTAAAAAGTGTGAACTTAAAGTTCAAAAGATAATTCATTTCCAAAATGTTGCATGTAATTTGTCAGGTGTATTTTCTGATCGAATATTTAAAAAATGCTCCAATAAATAGTCCTTGAAGGACAGAGTCTATGGTATAATTGAAGCGTAATAGAACAATCGATTTCAAATGTAAACTCCTTGATAAATGAGAAGAACAAATCATCAAAATGGCCATTTCTAATGAGGCAAGTGCTTTGAAAGAGAACTATGACATCACATTTCATAACAACTTGACAAAGGTTCAGGTACCTGAAAATGATGAAAAACGAAGAGATCTCGATAAGTAATATCGTATTGGAATCAACATCAAAATGGTCGTTGACGGTATATTTGATATGATGTAGCACTCAGTGAAATAAATGGTTACGACTATCTTAAATTCGGATCTGTCATATAGTGTGGACAGATAAATGATTGGCACTATTCAAGAAGATTTTGTTTCACTTAGAGAAGTGATGCTTTTAACATATAGTTCATAAATCAAAATATATGTCAGTGAGGGTACAAATGAATAATTGTGAGAAAGTATAAATGTAAGATAATAAATACAATTTGTGCTCGGGGCATAAAGAATTTTTACAAAAGTTCTGACATTATTAAATAAAGATATGTTCTCTAATATTGAATTCAATGAGACTTGTTTTAGTCTGGAAATAGATGAAATACTTGAATATGCATAATGAATGGTTATTACGTCTAACTAGACGATGAATGTTATATGAAAATCCTTGAAGGATTTAAATGGTCTTAAAGTTAGTCTATTAAGTACTCAATAATTTGAGATTGCTTAACACAAATAAAGAATTTTTTCAACCTCATGAAAATGATTTAAAATGTCATGTATTAGTGCAATTGTTGCACTTACAATTGCTGGTTATCCAAATGCTAGAAGATGTGTGACTTTCTTGAGAAGAAAAGACGAGCTTCAATAAAATGGGGGGGGGGGGGGGGGAGCATCTCTCATGACGCAGAAATGATTTGATTATTTGTATGCAATATTTATTTCATCATCTACATAAAGCTCTATTGCCATGAGTTTTTGCTTCATATGGAGGCACAACAATATCTTGCATTCAAAAACAGGGGGGTAACCACTTCTTCAAATCTATTGATCTATGAGGAAGTTACTTGGTTTGAATCATGATCTTCATATTCAGAAAATATTGATTTCCTTTACAAAGGATATTCCAGCCACATATACGAACATAATATATGAAATCATTGAATGGAAGATACAATCAAGGCTTCTGTCCCGACCCCAAACCGAGCACGCGACTGGCACCTCACATTTACCCTCTATGTGGCGAAACCAAACCCTCTAACCTTAACATATCAAGATTCTTGACATCAAATAATGCGGAAGACTTAAAAACTCTTAATAAAAACAATTCATACTATTATTTTATCCCCAAAATCTGGAAGTCAATCATCCAGAACATCTCTCCTCAAATTACTTAACAGAATGTCGAAGAACAAAATAACTAAACACTAGCCATGCCGGAAGTTCAAGGCATCAAGACTGAAGAAGAAGAACCCAGTCCGCTAGACGCATTAGCCTGCACCCTGAATTTCCGATGAAAGTCAAGACTTCTTGCTATATCTGCTGTTGAGTTGAAGTTGACATAACGTTTGCTGCATTACACAAATAACAAGAGGAAACATAAAGGAGGGGGGGTCATTACAACCACCGGTACTGAGTAGAATCATCGCCAACTCAAAATAGTGAACAGGTATATATCAATAAGAAATGTAATCAACTACAATACTCAACATGTATCAATAACAACATGAATTCAATCATACCTACCAGCAACCGAGTTCCCACATGAGGACTCCAAGCCTCAATACCATACTTATTTGGGAATTAAGTTCATTAGATTGAGTTATATTCATTATCTTTTCAAGATTCATTAATCTCTTTTCTTCCTCTTGTGTCCCGTACTTGACACTCCGATCCTCTATGTCTATCCTGGTGCCAGGAACGTGGCCACTTATCCGATCCTCATATTTATCCTGGTACCGGAACGTGCACCCGATCCATATACGATCCTGGGTGTCGGAAACGTGACACTCGATCCTCAATTCTATCCTGGTACCGTAAACGTGGCACCCGATCATATACTATCCCTGGTGCGGAACGTGACACTCGCCGAGCCTCATATCCTTCCTGGTAACCGAACTTGGCCCCGATTCCCCTAATTCATCAGCTTCTTTTCATACTAAAGGCATCATATTCCTCATTATATAATATCTTCAAGTGAATTAGGGTTTTTTCAAGATTTTGGGATTCATAGCTTCATCAATGCTTTGTTATTCATCACAAAATTTTATAATCCATAATCATGCAAGCATACAACTTAAGCACATAGCAAGGGTTTTACATATTATCAGCACATAAATATTCACTATAAGAGTCACTACGAATATCGTAACATAAACCATACCCGACCTCCACCGTCAGAATTTATCAACAAGCTATCTTCTCTCAAAATCCGTGCTATCCTCTTCGTCTCTCTCTCTTGATCGATTCCTCTCTCTCTTGCTGTTCTTTCTATTTTTCCTTTAGTCAATCAAACCCTCTTCTTTTACCCTAATTAATATTAATTAAAATAAAAGTGGCAATAACTAACCCACTAATTAACTTGGTTTCTCTTTTAAAAACCCCCCAAGTTAATTAGACTTATTAACATTTAACCCTATAAACTTTATAATTAAGCAGGAATAGTCAAAAACGTCCCCTTAAAACGTGTAAAGAAATCCGACCGAACTGGGATTGCGATCCCGTGTACTGGCCGTCGCGCCTGCGACGGGCCGTCCTGCTGTCCCGTCCAGTCCATGACTTGTTTTTAAGTGGATGGCCTGTGACGGGCCGTCGAGCCTGCGACGGTCCGGTCCTGCCCATTCCGTCATGACGTCAGAGAGTCCCGATTTCCCTACCCAATTTCAGATTTTCCCCAAGTGTGTTTGAAACGACAACCCTCCAACGCGACGGTCCGTCGTGCCCTTGAACGGTCCGTCGTGGCCTCCGTCACATACTGCCAGTTTTTTTTTCGAATCAAATCTTGTTGTCAGACGACTAAACAGGGGTCGTTACAATAAGATACCAATTTAACCCATCTCGTTGTCCCGCACGATCACAGAGGAAAACAAAGTGCGAACAGGAAATACCTGAATTCGTAACAGATGTGGGGTATCTTTCCCGCATAGCTGGCCTCCTTCTCCCACGTGTCTTCTTCAACCGGCTCGATCTTTCCATTGCACCTTGATGGATGCACTCTCTCTTGACCTCAACTTGGCGAACTTCTCTATCTAAAATAGCAACCACAGTTACTCCTCATAAGACAAATTCCTCAATCAAGCAAAACTGAATCCAACGTATAATATAGTTTCCCATTCCATGGTAATCTTTTCAACCATGGACACTGAAATACCGGATGCACCTCCACAGCCCTGGGGGCTAAGGCTAATTCATCAGCACCTCCCCTATTCGCTTTAGTACCTCAATTGTCCAATATACTTGGACTTAGCTTACCTCTTTTGCCAAACCGCATCAATCAACCCAATCAACCCATCAAAAACCCCTTTCATGGGTGAAACCTTCACAAGACTTGTTCACCTTCCATAACTCCAAGTCTCTAACCTTCTCCGTATGCATACTCCTTTTGCTACTTTGCACGCTAGAAGCTTTTCTTGAATGCCCTTCACCTTTTCTAAACGAATCCCTCCAAGAGATCGGTACCCCCCAAGGTCTAAACCTCGAATATGCAATCAAAAACCAACATGGTCTCTAACAGAACCTCCTCCCATACAATGCTTCAAATGAGCCAGTAACAATACTGGAGTATAGCTATTATTGTACGAAAACTCTGCAACAGGTTATAAGCTATCCCAATGGCCACCAACTCTATCACACAAACTGTCACGAAGCATATCCATCCGCCAATCACTTGAATCTTTTCGCCTCTCAGACTAGACATCGGTCTGAGGATGGAACGCGGTACTAAGGTCCAACCTAGTTACCCCAATCTTCTTCTGCATGCAATGTTTTTCTTTCCAAAACTTAAGAAGTAAACTGCGTGACCTCTATGTATATGATGGATAGTGGAACGCCATGCAATCGAACAACTTCTGAGATTAAAAAGTTTGGCTAAACTTCTCTCTGCATTGTAAGAGTCCTTAATAACACCGGATGAAATGATCAGACTTTAGTTAATCTGTCCACAATCACCCAAATGGAGTCGACCTTTGCCCAATGTCTTTGGAAGACCAACCACAAAGTCCATTGCATTCTCTCCCACTTTCCATTCAGGAATAGGGCATTTCTTTGAAGTGTTTCCTCCTCCGGGCCTTTGGTGTTCATATTTCACTTGTTTAGACATTTGGACACTTGGTCAATAAAGTCAACATATTGCGCTTCATTCTACCTCCACCAAAAGTGTTTTTTTTTAGGTCGCGATACATCTTGGTTTCACCCGGATGTATAGAATAACCTTGAACTATGAGCGTTCTGCCAGAATAGTGTTGATCAAATCATCAATGCGGGGTACACATACCCTTCCCTTAATCCTCACACACCTTCCGCGTCGATTGTTGCTTCTTTAAATAGAATTAAAAGCCTCTCCTAGCAACACCTATCTCGATTCGGCCTTAGTTTGCTCATCATCAACGTTTTCTTTCCCCCCTTAATCTTGTCAAGAAAAGAAGATCTTTGACCTTCCACACTAGCCAACAATCCTCCCTTCTCATTTATTTCCAACCTCCTCAAGTCGTTAGCCAGAGTTCGAACCATCTCTAGAATGGGCGTCTAGAGGGCTTGCAAATGAGCTCGGCTTTTTTCCCAGGCTTTCCGCCTTTCCACTCAAGGCATCGGCCAACACACATTCTTTCGCCTTCCCGGATGATACAAATAGGGAGGTGTAGTCCCAATATTTCCATCCATCCCTCTGTCTCAAATTCAAATCTCTCTGAGTGAAGAACATACTGTAGACTACGATGATCCCGTAGAGACCTCACACTTACCCCATATAATGTGTCTCCATTGCTTTCAATGCAACACTACCATACCCTAACCGCGGCCAATTCCAATTCCATGAGTTGGATAGTTTACTTCATGCACTTTTTAATTGTCTTGAGCATAAGCAACACGTTCTTCTTCTTGCATTAGCACTGCACCCTAAACCGCAGTAGATGCATCACATAAACAATGAAGTTCTTATACCCTCTACCCCAAAAAAAAAACGGCAAGGTGAGGATAGGCGCGTTAGTCAACAAGTCTTAAGCTTCTGAAAATTTCCTTCCTCACTTCCACTGACATACAAATTGATGGAAACTTTTTTGCTTATTCCAAGTTCGTCATTGGAGCCCAATAGAAGAGAATCCCTTAAAAATCGGCGGTAGTCGCTAGCTAACCCAACAAAGCTCCTTATTTCTGACACATTAGTCGGTCTTTACCCATTTTCTTCACTACTTGATCTTCGACGGATCCCCATCACTCCATCCTTAGAAACCACTGCCCCACCAAGAAGGACACTCATCTTCTAGCCAAAACTCACACTTAGAGAACTTGGCCATAAAAGCTTTTTTCTCCCCAACATTTCCAATACAATTCTCACTGCTCCTCATGTTCTTCTACTTTTAGAATATAACCCGTAATATCATCTATAAATACGATCAAAGAGGTCCAAATACGGCTTAATATCCCTCATCAAGCTCATTAACGCAGCAGGGGCGTGCGTAAGAACCAACAACTCACCACAGAATTCGTAATGTCCTTACCTCTTCGAACAGCCGTCTTGGCACAGTCCTTTGCCCTTTTTCAATTGATGATATCCGGATCTCAAGGGGGTCAATCTTAGAGAAGACCAAGCACCTTGTAATTGATCGAATAAGTCATCAAGCGAGGAAGGATACTTGTTCTTAATAGTTACCTTGTTCAACTGTCGGTATCTATGCACATCCCGAAAACTCCCATCCTTTCTTCTTCACAACAAAACCGGGAGCAACCCCGCAGGAGTCACTTGGTCTAATGAAGTCCCTTGCTCAACAACCTTGAAGTTGAGCCTTTTACTCTCTTATAACAACCAATCCGCGGGAAAGCAATTCCTATACGGGGGTATAGAAATGGGGCGTGTTGCCCCGTTCAAGATCGATACAGAAGTCAATATCCCCTGTCTGGGGCATACCCGGAAGATCTGCAAGGAATACATCAAGAAACTCACGGACCACCGAAACAACCACCTCAATTGAAGGTACTTGGGTAGTGTCATCCTTGATATGTGGCCAGAAAGCTAAACACCCTTTACTAAACCGTTTCTTAGCACGAAGCAATAGATGGATACGCACCGTGGATTGGAAGTGTAAGTCACCCTCCCACACTAACCTGATCTTTCCAGGCTTGCATGTCACAGTTTAAGCATTACAATCCAATGATTGCAAATTTTTGGAGAAAGCCAGTCATACCCGTAATTAAACATCAAAAGTCACCCATTTCTAAAAATAACCCAATCTACATATTTTTGCTTCCGCAACAAATTATCCCAAACAAAAGGAAAAAAAAAAAAAAAAACCTATGTACTTTCAACTACCACCATACCACCCACCGGTGTAGACAGGGCAAACACGAAGAGGCATGTCAAGTATTCACAATGCAATTTAGACCATTAGTCAATTAATGAAGATACATATGAAAACGTGGAGCCAAGGTCAATAATTACAGATTCAGCATCACAAACCAAAATACCCTGTGATGAACATCATCATACGCCTCCTCTTCAGAATCTCCCAGGGAAAAGCGTAACATTGGGCCCTAATCGTTTGTCTGTCCATTGCCCCTACCATGTTTTTCGTAGTATTGGGCTTCCATTTTGCCCTGCCCATCACCTCTGCCGTTGTGATGACCAACACCATTACCTCGACCACCCTCCTCCAGAAAAGCGAGGCGGGGCGGCCTCTACCATGACCCCCCTCTACGTACCTCTAGCTAGTGGGTTTCGTAACTCTTTGTTTGACAATACCTCTTGATGTGTCCCAACCTCCCACATCCCAAAACCCTCTCGTGGTTCATGCAATAGGTCTCTCGGAGTAGTGTTGACCGTGTCTGAGTTTGGACCCCCCCAACTACATCTTAGTGAAAGCTGAATTGGTCGACTTGATAACCTCCCGGAGCTCTTCCTCTAAGTGAGAACATTAAACTCGCCTCCCCCTTCGAAACCTTTTCGATGTCGTGGCGTGGTGAAGTCGTCTGGCTTCACTCCTTCACCTCTATCACAAAGTCTACCACCTCTTGGAAGGATGTTTGCCAGAGCGCTACCTGTAAGGCTTAAAATCCGCAACTCTGAACCTCAACCCCTTCACAAAACGGCGAATCTTCTTGTGGACTGAAACAAAGTTGGGTGGCGTATCTGGATAGGCGCTGAACTCTATCCTCATACGCGTTAACTGTCATCCTCCCTTGCTCTAGACTCAAGAACTACTCGTCCCTTTTTTTTCTATCCGCTCCAAAGTCCTTGGGAATATACTTCTCCATAAACAGGTGAGAATGATTCCCCAAGTCTAGGTGGTTGCCTCTGTTGGTTGACACATCAACATGTGACCGCCACCACGTCTTGGGGCTTCCCGTTGAAACTGATAGCTCACGAATAACGCCAACCGTCTACGAATAACCATCTTGTGTAGTTAACTCATGACAATCAAACCATCAAATCGTAAGGCAACCTCTGATTCCTGCCCCTTAAAACCTGGGAGGTTTCAATTCAAGAAACTTACTAAAAGTTTTCTAGCTGATCATTTGTCATTAATAGGCCCATTAGTCAACGTGGAAATGTGCCATTCCCAATGATGCATCCATGCGCCCCGGGGAGCCATTAAGCCGCATGTCGTACCTCTTGAAACCGGGGTGTTTGGTGCAGAAACCACTGGAGGTTGCCTTACCCTGATCGGATAACCCCTAAGATAAGCAAGTCCCTGGTTGATCATCATCTCTGGGGTAGGTTGGTGTGGGCATTTCACCTCAGTCCTGCCCTTGTTCATTCTCCCCTGCCCTCCTCCCCCCCTCTCCTTATCACCTCCTCGATCGGTGGAGGAGTCCCGCCCTATTATCAGATGGGCTGGTGCTTGTCTCTTCCCTCTAGAGGACGTCCTCCCACGACCTCTCCCACGGCCCTCTTGCCGTTGCTCTTTCTCCTCGGCTAACAGCCCCAAGTGCTCGCTCAGTCGTTTCTTGTCTTTTGCCGTTGTTTTGCTGGTGCTGTCGTTGCTCCTAGTTTCTAACCATCGCGAAATAGAGTGAAGACGGTCAGATCCCCCAATTCGTATCGCCCAGATACAATTGGACTCAAGTAGTAGCACGAAAGAAGCATGAAAGAGTGAAATTTTTCCTAAATCCTTATAGCCTCCTCAGGAAAGTAAAGGCTCCCCCTACGTTCCTTAAGACTCTACTAGACCTGTTCTGTGTGATGAGACCAACGAACCTAATGCTCTGATGACCAAGTTTTGGTCACGACCCAAAACCGAGCCGCGACTGGCACCCCACATTTACCCTCCTATTGAGCGACCAACCCATCTACACCTTAACATATCAAGATATATTGACAGAAAATAATGCGGAAGACTTAACTCATTATAAAACACATTCAAACTATATTTTTATCCCCAAAATCTGGAAGTCATCATCACAAGAACATCTATCTCAAATTACGTAACTAATAATGTCTAAGAACAAATAACTAAAAGCTAGTGCCATGCCGGAAGTTCAAGGCATCAAGACTTGAAGAAGAAGACCTAGCCGCTAGACGCTTAGCTCAACCCTGATTTCCGATGAAGTGAAGACTGGACTAGATCGCTGTTTAGTTTAAGTTTGATCAGAACGTTTGCTGCATTACACAATAACAAAGAGAGAAAAACATGAAAGTAGAGGGGGTCGTACAACCACAACGTACTGAGTAGACATCATCGACCTACTCAAATAGGGAACAGTATTATCATAATAATGTAAATCAACTACAATACTCCAAACATGTTAGCAATAACAACATGAATCTCAATACCTCCCACCTAGTTTTTTCACTCAGAGGACTCAAGCCTCATACCATACTTATTTGGGGAATTAAGTTCATTAAGATTGAGTATTTCATTATCTATTCTGTCAATATTCATTATTTTCTTTCCTCTTGTGTCGGTACGGTACACTCCGCTCCTCGATTTCTATCCTGGTGCCGGAACGTGGCACTCCGATCCTCATATTCTCTCCTGTACCGGACGTGCAACCGATCCATATACATCCTGGTGTCGGAACGTGACCCCTCCTATCCTCATATTTCTTTCCTGGTACGGGAAACGTGGCACCCGATCCATATACTACTCCTGGTGTCGGAACGTGACACTTCCGATCCTCAGATTCTATCAATCTGGTAGCCGAACGTGCCCCGATCCCCTAAGTTCATCAACCTTCTTTCATACTAAGGCATCATCATTCTCATTAGCATAATGTATCATTAAATTAGGGTTCTTTTCAAGATTTGGGATTCAATAGCTTCAATCAGGCTTGGTAATTCATGCACAATTTTATAATCATAATCATGCAGCATACACTTAAGCACATAGCAAGGGTTTACAATATTATCAGCACATAAATATTCACTATTAAAGAGTTTTCACACGAATATCGTAACATAAAACCATAACCTACCTCCACCGAAGAATTGAATCAACAAGCTATCTTCTCAAAATTCCTTGCTATCCTCGTGTCTCTCCTCCTTCTTGATCTCGCTCGCTCTCTCTCTTGCTGTTCTTTCTATTTTTCTTTATTCAAACCCTCTTTCTTTACCCTAATTAAATTAGATAATTAGAATAAAAGATGGCAATAATAACCCACTAATTACTTAAGTTACCATCTTTTAACCCCCAAGTAATTAGACTTATTTAACATTAACCCGATATTTTATAATTAAATCAGGAATAGTCAAACGGTCCCTTAACAATGTGTTAAAGAAATCCGACCCGCACTGGAATTGGCTTGTTATCCCGTGACGGGGCCCGTTCGCCTGCGACGGTCCGTCCTGCTGTCCTCACAAGGTCCCAGAGACTTGGTTTTTTAAAGTGGAAGGCCTGTGACGGGCCGTCGAGCCCTGCGACGTTCCGTCCTGCCATTCCCGTCCAAGATGACGTTCATAGAGTCGATTTTCAATACCCCAATTTAGATTTTCCAAGTGTTTTTGAAACGACACCCTCCACGACGGTCCGTCGTGCCCTTGACGGTCCGTCGTGGCCTCCGTCACATCTGCCAGTTTTTCCAGAATAAAATCTGTTGCTCAAAACGACTAAACAGGTCGTTACAAGATCAGACACAACATATTTCACAAAAAGTTTTTCGCACATGATCTTCAAAAAAAATACTGAGATAGACGTTCAAAGGTTGTTCAAGTGTATCTTGTAAACTTATTCACTAAAGATTACAAACATCAATATTTGAAAAGTTGTGATATACGATTGGAATGTATCGTCTTTGAGATATCAAGTAAAGTTTTTATTAGGGTGATAAAAGTACGTTGTACTTTTTTTACTTAACTATGGTTTTGTCCCAAATGGATTTTTTGGGTAAGGTTTTTAACGAGGCAATGTTCAGGCGTATTAAAAGATATGTGTACTCTTTTCTTTCACTAGAATTTTTCCCACAGGATTTTTTCCTGGTAAGGTTTTAACGAGGCATATTATCTATGTACATCCAAAGGGAAGTGTCATAAAATAATATAATGTGGATGTCCACTACACCAAGAAATTACTCCATAACCTCCTCCATTATGATGAGAATCAAAGATAACCTCCACTCTTTATACCGAATTATTGTAATCTTTCCTTTCCATAACCTCCCCAATATATTCAATGTTTAATCTATGTTTCCATGACTAAAACCTTTTGTATGCCTCTATGTTACACTTTAAATAGAGGCATAAGGGTTCATATTGTATACACTCGAAAATTTGATGAATACTTGAAAGAAAGATTGTGATCTTATATTGTTCCTCTTGTCTTATATTCTTCTTTTCTTTATTTTTCTATTGTTCTTTTGTTCTTTTGTTCTTTATTTTTACAACAAATTACAATTATTTTTGTACTTCTGTTTTGAAACCAAATCCTGACCTACTTAGGTTTAAGCTCTGCATTCCTAGCCAATTGATTTTGTTGATTTTCATTTGGAAGCGGACAGTTCTCGAAGAATCTTGATTGAAAATTAAGGGTAAAAAATATAATTGATCATTTTGTTAAAAAAATCTAAAAATGAAAAAAAAAGTGTCATAAAAAGCATGGCGGATTGGCAGTATTTCTCCATCATATATAAGGGTTTCAAGTTTGAGCATTCGAACTAAAGCTTCCTTGTTAAAAAACATTTGACCCCAAAATGGGACTTAATTTCCCACTTGAATTTTGATTAGTCGAGTCTAGATCAAGTATTAGATACTCCCCAAAAGACTGAGGAGCATTAAGTACTCCTTAATACTTAACTAGAGGCCCATTTTTTAGTCCTGGCATAAGAGTTGTCACATTCTTTTCCCTCAAAGTGAGGCTTTCTGATGTGAATCTAAACTAACCGTCCTAAAATGGGACTTTTGAGTGCAAATCTATCTAGTCAAACTATAGTGATTTTTTTCATGCGATCTGGATTAGTTGGACCCTTAAAAGAGTTTTTTTTTAGATTCATATTTATATCTATTGAGCCTAACAAGGGGTATCGAACATCATGAGAAAGAGATTGGTTGATTTTTTGGTGCAAAAATGAGAAAAACTTGAAATTAATAAATTCAGGTACTTCTGCTAAATTTATTAATGATTAATCAAGAACGAACGGTGATTGATAAAGTTGTATATAAACAGTAGATTAATCATACGAATAAATTATTTCAAAACCATTTTAACAACTCAATAAAAAAAAATTGAAAGCGAAATCAAAAATACATATCTTCTATTAAATTTGAATGTCCATATGGAGAGCAAGAGAAGAAAGCAACACCAGAAAAATAATAAATATTAAATATAAATTAGACACAAAAAAACACGGACTAAAAATAAATTATTCTATAGCTAATGAATTTTAAATTTATCACTCATGCATTTAAAGAAAATTAGATTATCTCTTTAAACAAAAAAAATTATAAATTTGTTGAGTATATATGAAGGATAAAGTTCTTTAAAAAATATCTTACGCTTCAAGTATTTCGATTTGTTTCATATTGTGTCTGTGGTTATGCCTTTTTGATCTCTTTGGGAATTTGGTGATTCTTTATTAGACTCTTTCGAGAATCTGTCATTTGTTTTTGTATTTTTTTTTTTGCTAATTTCTGTTTGATAAACAAATTTACAAAAAATCAAGTGTTAATCTATTTGATTTATTGCGTACAGTCAATTTGAATAAGAAAGAGCTAAAATATAACAAAGAGAAAAGAATTCTATAAGAAAGACTATTTTACATACCTTTTGATTGATGAGTAAAGATAGAGAAAAAGAAATATAAGTGATCTATTTATATAGTAGAAAATAAGTTGATTGTACATGTGAAGACACGTAGAATCTGATGTCACAAAAAAAATAAAAGGAAATTTTAAGGAATACAAAGTGTGAAGACAAGATAAGAATTGTGTTATATTTTGTTTTACTCTCCCAAAGGATTTGGTTTGAGATTAATACATATAGTTTATTATTTATACATGGGAAAAAGAACAAATATACCCCTCGAACTATTGTAAATAGTATGCAGATAACATTTATCATATTTTTGGGACATTGGTGCCCCTGTCATCCAAAAACTATAGTATATATACCCTTTATACTAACGAACATACACATGTCATAATCTTATCCACCCACCCGATAATTATTAATTATCATATCGACAGATAAAATTGTGTTATGTGTTCCTATTTAGTCTTCCGTTAGAGTGAAGGATATATATGTTGTAGTCTTTGGGTGGTAGGGGCACGAATGACCCGAAGTACGAAGCAAGGTTTCTGCTTACTATTGACATCATTTCGGGGGTATATTTATCTTTTTTCCCTTTATATCATCTATTTAAATTGCATCATAAGTTAGATTTCATAAAAGGACATATATTTATAACTTTTTTCTATCAAAAGCACATAATTATTTTTTCTAATAGGAGAATCACAATTTTTTAAACCATGTTTAATATTTAATCTAATAAGTACCAAGCTCGATTAAAAGAGGAGAAACTTGACTCAACCCCAAAATAATAGGGTAAAAAAAAGGACATGATACACCTATCAATTTTGCAATTTATAGTAAAAATATAGGTCAATACAAAAAAGGCTCATTTATACTCCTATTATTACACAAATGACTCAAATATACCATCTTTGTATAATAGAAGTGAAAAATTAATTTAAATTAATTTCATTTTTAAAATTTTTATCAAAAAAAAATAAAATTTATGTAGATACATTTGATATTTTCACAAAATTAGGTGGTATATTTGATCTTTCTCACACATGAGTTCTTTTTCTTTCTTTTTTTTGCCTGCTTCAATGTCATGACCCAAAATTGGACGTGATGACACTCATTTATTCCCACAAAAAAAAGTTAGCCTCAAACCCAACAACACGAAGAAAAGTGAAAGGTAAAACAAGAATAACATAAGAGCGGAAAACTAGTTAGTCCTTCAAGTATAAATCATAACTTGATTGTCACGTGTACAAGCCACTAATATAAATACACAATTGAAAGATGTGTGCAAATATCAATGTATTAGTCGGAAAAGGGTCATATTTGATCTTGAACTCTTAGAAAAGGAAGCAACATTTAATAAAAAAAAAACCCCTTCCCTCATACTTTTTTTTGATTATAATTTACCCTTGTACAATTAAGTAATTGTTTCATCACATCAATTTTATTGTCTAATGTGTCAACCTATTTGACTCCACTTATAAAATTTTATTTTCTATTTTATATTCTATCCAACCTATTTAGTAAAATCCGACCCAACCAAAATAAATACCCATTTACCCGATTATAATATTCATCCATTCACATTAATTTAGCCATCAAAACATGATAATACAGAGACAACAACCTTCAACTTTCTCCCCGTAGCTTTACAATATCTCACAAGAAACAAAAATTTTTACCAAAGCGTCCACAAAAAGGTTGTTTGACAAGATCTTGTAGGTTTTCAATTTTCATACTTTTTTCAACTGCTAACTCTTCACAAAAAATATATTGTTGTCCAAGTGGGTCGGTCCTGGGATGAATTCAGGATGTAATTCATGGGACAATTTTCTTAATACCTCATTCTTATGGCTCCAAAATATTCAGATAACATAGATTAAATTAGTGCACAAAAAAAATTAACATAATGGCCTTTCTCTCTTATATGAAGGTTGCAAGAATGATGAGTATAAAAATTAGAGATAATGGATATTGAAATTGAATTAATGCGTCTTTGTTTTGGTTGGGTCGGATTTTACTAAATGCGCAGTATTGAATGCTAAATAGAAAATAAAATTCTATAATAAAAATATATACACATGGAGCCATGTAGGTGTCATGTAGGCCCCACATAGAATGATAAAAATGGTTACGTAATACTTAACTGTACAAGGAAAATTATGTGTCTAAAATTGAATGGTAAGAACAAATATATCAAAAAAGTATGACGAAGGGTAAATGTAACCTTTGTCTAAGAGTTTAAGGGAAAATATGACCCTTTTCCGATGTACTTGCCAATAGAATAGAGAAAAATATAAAATAAGAAACAAGATGGCCCGTAGGAATAACTAATAGCTACCTCCCAAAGTCCTTCAGAAGCCATGGAAATAGAAGCAGAGCAATCACATGGATCAGAGCTCAGAACCTACAAGTGTAGAAGTAAGGGGTGAGTATCAAACAAAACAGTACTCCGCAAGCAACCTATTACACAAAGAAAAACTAGGCTACAATATGAGTACTCTTTTCGTTCCAACTGAAGTGTCTAGACTACAAACTGCATAAAATGATCTCAACCTAACAATTTCACAATACACAGTTCATAAAGCTTTGAAATGACAGGCCAACAGTCACAATTCAACAACCATTGTTTATCAAGTATACCCAGGTTTTATTAAACTAATATTATATAATAGTTTTCATTAAAAAAAATCATTTTTTACCTTCTTACTTCATTAAGTTTGTGTATATCCAACCTTCTCGAGACTTTACTCATAAGAATGTCACTATAACAAAAAAAAATTAGTGTTAATAAATGTGCACATCAATAATGAATGTTAAACTTGTTGAGAAGACCTTGGGTGGAGTTAATCGAGCTCGCCAAATGGACATGAGTTTAAGAGACAATGGTCTTTTTTACTTTTTAAATTAATCCCTCTAAATTTTTGCATTTTATATTTTTCCTTTCGTTCATCCATATTTCTTTCGTAGTTTTGTACTTTATTTTAAGTAATGGGAAAATGCAGCAGTGACCCCCCCCCCCCCCCCCCCCAAGGCTATAGTCGAAATTCCAGAGACACGTCTTAACTAAACTAAGGTCCTGTAACCCCCTTGAACTTTTTATTTTTGTAATTTTGTTCACTTTATTAGCTTACGTGACATTCAAATACATAAGACAAAAGATGCACAAATTTATAAAAAAAATTACGTTCGAAAGTAATAGGACCTTAGTATAGTTAAGGTGTATTTCTGAAATTTCGGTCATAATTGAGAGTACTTGTGCATTTTCACAAAAAAATTTAAATTAAGAATGTCAATGAGTGTCTTTTCCACGACTCTATGAATATATGCACAAAAAATATTACAATATCAACATATCTTTTTACATTTATCTTTTAGATATATATATATATATCTATATATATAGATATATATATATATATCTCTCATATATATATATATATATGAATTCAAAATCACTGATGTGGCAGCCCCAAATGGCCATTATTTGGAATTCCTTTTTTATCTTTAATTAAAAAAATATGTGTTTTTATCCAAAATAAAAAATAACCCCTCATTTAAAAGATCACACTAAACAATAATAATTAATTAATCATCCCACAACCACTAAAATTCAGCCCATCCGAAACGGTTCAAATCCAACCCACTAACATATCCTTAATTATCCAGTTTAATATGTTACTTTATTAGGCTTATGATACTTTATCTTTGTTGGTCACCAAATTTTATTTTCCTCAGTATATTATCCTCCTTCTTTCTCCTCTCCGTTCTCCACCTTCCTACGTTTAGTAGCCGATTTCTATCTCCCAACTTCATAAGTTTCATAAGGTATGTATTGTGTTTTCATCTTAGGTTTCTGTTTGATCTTCATGATTTGTATTTGTCATGTTTTTAATTTTTATTTATCTTAATTGATTTTTGTGGCCTTTCATACCCTAATTCTTCTCATATATATAGTTTGATTGATAGCGATTCCTATTTAATATCCACATTTGCATTCTTTGTAAAAATCTAAATTGAGTTGTTACAATGCCTTATTCATTCCTTTAGAAGTTCATTTCTGGTTGACATGATTTTATAATTAGGGTTCGACTTTGTAGACTCTGCTATGCCATTATTCCCAACAAAAATGAGGATCTGATTCAAAGTTTGTTTCTGGTTGACACGATTTTATGATAAGGGTTCGACTTTGTAGACTCTGCTATGCCATTATTCCCAACAAAAATGGGAATCTGATTCAAATTTTGCTTCTGGTTGACATGATTTTATGATAAGGGTTCGAGTTTGTAGAATCTTGTATGCCATATTCCCAACAAAAATGGGGAGCTGATCAGTATTAAAATGATATCTGTAGACGAAAAGATAAGGCATGTTATTATGTATCCAAATTCAATTGTTACAATGAATTATTCATTCTTTTCAAAGTTGGTTTGTGGTTGACATGATTCCCTTATACGGGTTGGACTTTGTAGACTCTGCTATGCCATTATTCCCAACAAAATGGAGAGTTAGTCAGTATTGACATGCTATTTGTTGACGAAAAGGCAAGGTATGTACTTTGTAGACTTTGTTATGTTATCATTTCCAACAAAATGGGGAGTTGATCAGTATTGACATGATATTTGCTGACGAAAAGGCAAGGTATGTTGTTACGTAATTCCTAAAAATGGAATTCAATTTATCAAACTATATATGATTGATTCAAGGGTGAACAAGAACAGTGTTTTATCAAGTCGATATTTATATATAGTGTGTTTCACTAAAATATTTAAATGTCTGCGTCATTTTTAATTGAACGTCTATTTTAATTGACTGTCTTCATCATCTATAGATGTGGTTGGTTGTTTATACAGAATTGGTGATATGGAAAGCGATGATGCGAACCAGGAAAAAAGGGAAAATCTACATTGTTACAAATTAGTAAGTCACTCATCTCATTTTAATTAGTTTGATTATGTTATCTTCTTACAAAATAATAGTTAGATACTTTTTTGATGACTAATCCTAGGTGCTACTGAATGGGAACTCATTTGAAATTATTTTGCTTACATATTTAAGCATCTACATTATAGGAACATGTGTATTAATAGATGATAGCTTCACTTCTTTTTATTAAATTTCGATAAATCAGATGAATTTTTCACTTTTACATTCTGATTTATAGTTACTCTGCATAGTTCTGCTACATCGAAAATTACCTTATGGAATGAACTTGGGGAGAAGTTTCCTCTTTAACTGTATAACAAGGATGGTGGCCCTTATATAGTGATAGTGATTGCCACTACAGTGAGAGAATTTTGCATCCTTCGTGTTCAGTTAGTTCTTGCGGCTATGCATGAGCGGATTTCATGCCTTTTCTTCTCTTATATTCCCCTATATTAGTTCCCACGTTGTTCAAATTTTTCCTTTGTTTGTTGCTATGTAGTCGTGCATACAGAGTTGAGGTTTTTCCTACAAGTTATAATTTTTAAGTTGTTCCTTTTGTTTGTTTTTGAAGTAAGGTTTAGCTATGGTTGAATGACTTTTTGAAGATGTACGATAGTTTTTTTGTCGGTATTGAAATGATGATTGATCTTAATATACATAAGAAGGTGTGTAATTGATCCTGAATACTTTGACATTGAGGTGTGTGTAAGCTTTGGATGTGTCTCTGTGTTTGATTTGTATTCATATAAAAGCTTCGGCTGGTAGTTGTCTTAAAATGTTTGTAATTATAAAATAGGGCTGTTAAAATAAGAGTTCTTGAATATGGTGAGAAGGAAAAGAGGGAAATGATGTTGGGGCTAATCTAAATGAGTGTGGCTGCATTTCTTTGGACGGCGTACTAATTAACAAGGGTGATAAAATTGCAGGGAAGGCATTGCTTTGGACTAATAAAACATGGTTCAAGCTATATTCCAATATCTTTGACACACCTTTTGTTTCATAAAATATTTACAGCTTTGATCACACTCAATGAGCTATAACAAAATAGTATATGTTTATGGATCTTCCCTTTGTGGCAGCCCTTACATCTTTCCCAAATGTAGATTATGTGTTTCTTCCTCAAAAAATGTATTCCAACACAAAAAGCATCCATGGTAGACATTACAATATATAATTCAAGTGAATATTTACTCATGTATGACTTAGTTTCTTAAAATTGTCTTCCATAAGTTGTCTTTTAATCTAAAACTTAACATATAGAGGTATTTGATGTCACATTCACTTTTGGATTTTTGTTGTTGAAGAAGAGATGCTTTGGATTTTTATACACCTGTCAAATGATAGTTTCCACCCATTCACAAGATAACTTCCAAACAATATGACTTAGTTACTTATAATTGTCTTCTGCCAGTTGCCTTTGAGGAATAGTTTCAAGTGGTTGTTGACTCATGCAAGACTTAGTTCTTATAATTGTCTTCCATAAGTTGCCTTTAAGACTAAACTAAACACATAGAAGTATTTGCTACTCTATTGACTTAAAAGAAAATCAAAATCCAGTTTGAACTTGTATAAATTCTATGAAAATTTGTGAAGAGGGGGAAAATGAAGTGTTTTTTTTTACTTCAAGGATAGAAATAGAAATAGGGAAAGAAAATCAGCACCAATGGTACTCTAAGATCAGAGTAAATCAGATATTTCAGGTGGTGGTGCAGAAAGGGTAACTAAGTCTTCATGTTCAACTTCTTCTGCACGTAGCTTCTCTGATGTGTATGAAGGGAAAGGTCAGAATTTGAGGGTTTTCACATTCCCTGAGCTTAAACAAGCAACTAATAATTTTAATAGGTTACTGAAAATTGGTGAAGGAGGTTTTAGATGTGTATACTAAGATAATATTAAGCATGCTGATGGAAAAGGTGAATCAACTATTGTTGCCATTAAAAAACTCAATAGATGTGGTTATCAGGTAAGTTTTTTTTAAGAGTATGCTCCATTTTGTGTAACTGATCTTGGAATGTGTGTTAAGTTTGACTGGTAACTAAAATGTGAATGCACACACATGTGATTTGAATGTGGTCTTATTTGTTACATTGTTGTTATCTGCGGAACTGTTTATAGCATCTTTGTTTGGCAATGGAGCATTACTCATATCATCATTCATTGTTATTTTTTCTGTTTTTTGTTGCTATGTTAGTGAAGGAGTATGATACTTACATTACAACACTTTGGCTTTTTTTGGGGTAGGTGTGTTTAATCTTTGATCTTTAGTAAAAAGATAAATGTATTGATGCCCTTGAAATTCACTTGTGTCTACATCCGCATAGGATTATTCGGGAAAATGTACCGGTATATGTGTGTATCTTGCTTGTGGAAGAGAGGAATATAGCCAACCTTTCTCCATTTACATGTCTATTTGCTCCTTGCACTTTGCTATAAATAATATTTCCAACTCACTTTTTGCTATGTTAGGTTCCGGTTGATCATTTAATTGCCGCCCAAATGTGGATCATTTCTATATGGCTAGCACTTTGTAGAAACTTGATTTGATTGTATGAGAAGCTCCCCTTTCAAGTTAAAATTTGTTAAACAGAAAATAAATGTCAATAAAGTGTAATGAGCCCCATGAAAACATTGGCAATATTCGTACTTTCTTCCATTAGTTGGAAGTTGTGGTTTTCAGCATTACTTGGCAACAAGTTATGGTTGATGTGTCTCGCTTCTCTAGATTTTGCGAATTTAAATTGTAGACTGTAGTATTTTGTTTTGGAAGCTAAATTACTTAAGTTGTTTATCTAATTGTAAACTGTAGTGTTGTGTTGATCCTCTAATTGTTATGTAAGGTCATAAACAATGGGTAGCAGAAGTGCAATAGAGTGGTAGATCACCCAAATCTTATCAAATTGATCGGGTATTGTGTCTCGATAGGGAAACAGGTATTCAGAGGCTTCTTGTGTATGAATTCATGTCAAAGAGAAGTCTATAAGATCATCTTTTCAATATATCCTTTACAGTTATTTCTTGGCAAATAAGACAGCAAATGGCGCTTGAAGTAGCTTAAGTACTGGCTTATTTGCATGAAGAATTGGAAGTTCAAGTATTTTTTCTTCTGATGTATTTGTCTAAAGTTTTCATTAATATAATTACAAGTGTGTGAACTCTTAGTTGGATTTCTCTTTTCTTAATGTATAACCCAAATGTGGAGTATTGCTTGATGCTGAAGGTATATAATCATTGATATGGCTTCACCTTTGTGGCCTAAAAATGTTAAAGAAGAATTTGTCTATATATTTTCATTTATTTTCCTGATTTTTTTGACATTGGAGTGTCTCTCTTTCATCTTTAAATTCTGTCTATAAATTATAGCAATGTGTTTATTCAAGACCATTTCAAATTTAAACGTCATCTGCATTGACATCTTTACTGTATATTTGTTCTTTTGACCTTTTGTCAAACATGCAGAAAACTTGTATATACCGATTCACCAATGAAGTGGTAAAATAGTGCTATTCTTAATCTGCTATATGGTAGTGTTCTTTCTTCTGTCAATTGTATAGGTGATATATCGTGATTTCAAGTCATTAAATGTGTTATTGGATGATGACTTCAAGCCAAAGCTTTCACACATTGGGCTTGCCAGAGAGGGTCCAACTGGAATGCACACACACGTTTCCTACAACGGTATGTTACCTCAAATACATGTTTTACATTAATGAGAAAATAAAACACAAGTTATTTTTTATTTTTAAACTTTTTGGTTAAAGATGAAATACATATCTACGGAAAATGATTATAAGACATGCTTTTGTGACCAGATTGTGGGGACATGGGGGTGTGCATCACCTGATACATATACCCGAACATCTCAGCAGCTAAGATTGCTGTGTGGAAAGGAAGTTTTTGGTGTGTATTATATGAGATCCTAACCGTCGACGGTCCCCCCTAGAAAGGAATCAACCAAATCGAACCTAAACTTCTGGATTGGATTAAATGTCACCCTGCTGATGGCAAGAAATTAGGTATGCTCATGGATCCAAGGCAGGAAAATCAGTTTTCGATTAGTGCAGCTCAAAAGTTAGCTTTATTGAAATCTGTAAAAGATCGACAAACTCTGAAGAAGATCATTTAGACTTTCACCATTAGTATCTAAAGAAAAATAACAAGACCGTTCATCAGCAGCAGCTAAAGACGATAAGAAGAGCACTTCATTTCCTTGAGTGGAAAATAAAGCCATGGCCCAGGAAAATGAGGTTTTTCTACATTTTAACTTGTGTATATCCTTCCAATGCTTGAGACAAAAAATTTAGAATCCAGTTGCCTACAAATTTTTAAATTCAAGAAGTAATTTGATATCATTGTGATTTTCCTTTATTATGTTTTCATGTCCTGTATATGTACAACATGAGGCTTGACGCCCTACTAATTGTTACTAATATCAATTTTAATTAACCCTTGTATTACCATGTCAATATTTATATTTTTTCAGTTGTATCTTACCATTGGTGTTTTTTGTTGTCCCAAAACATGTACTACTTTAATATATGCATATTCCGATTTATGAGTGTTTGATGATTCCAAAAGGCATACATAAATCAGGATAAAGAGAATAATTTCCGATTGCTTTAAAAAACTTGAAGAGAATACTACAATGAGCTTCAAACAGCTATGAGTTTTCTGTGAGAAATGAGAAGCTTTCTTCATCTATAGATGATTACAGCTCCAAATCGTATTGCAAAGTATATAAATAAGCAATCCAGCAAGTGGCCTAATTACGACACATCAAGAATGGATGCATTATGGGTGGTATCATGTTTTCGTCGAGTGTAGCTGAATATATAAATCGCTTTAACTGCCTATAAAAGTACAAATTAGATCTAATTCTGATACATTTCATAGTCATTTTCCATATCAAACGCGTACGTGGGCCTTACCCTGAACCTTATAGCAATATCATTACCACCAAATCAAATGATTTAGTAGATCTAATCTATTAATACCAGCCAAGTCCCAAATCATTCTTCCAATTCCTATGCATTGCATTTCTCACTAAAACTCAATACACCTACTCTATTAAATGCGTAGGCAATCTCATATCTTTCCTCTATTCAGATTCAAATTCATCACATCCTCAAATCTGGTTCATCCATTCAAATATTTTCATTCATCATATTCAATCTACAACCATTTGAATCATACTTATTTTTAATCTTCAAATTTAACAGGGTGCACATTCAAGAATGGGACATTTATTTAATTTTTTAATATTGAGAAAATTGTAACGCATTAAAGATTCTTCTTGGTGAGTGTTTTGTTTTACAAGTGGTTGTAGACTCATTCTACTCTACTTGAATAGAATTTATTTTAGACACATATTTATCTAGATAAGCTTCGATTCCGAAATTACCGCACATATATAGCACTTGGGTAATAATTATATGGATATAGCCAAATATCTACTTTTTAAACATATATAATTACACCAAAACAACGATAACAGGTTCAATGAAATTGGGCTATATGCTATCATTAAGAATACAATGACGGTGAATATTTTGATGGAAGTTAACCTCCTACAGTAGCGACTATCAGATTATTTTCCCTAGAACAGATGTAAAACAAAAACAAAATACAAATCATCCACAGGAGTGTAGTCGAATGAATAAGGAACTTATGTCTCTCCAAAAACAACGCTGAAGTATTCCAGATTGAAGCACAAAGTGGCTTTAAAAATTGAAATATAATACGAAAGAACCATCCAAAAAAAACTAATAATCAAGCTGATACATTTTGTGAACAGATTCACACAGTTTACAATTTTGCAGCAGACTTAATCCATTCATCAAAATGGTATGGTAATATCATCCCCATTTATCGTCTTAACTAATTTCAAAATTTGGACTTATGGGTCATATAAAAAAGAACTTGAATTGAATAATCATTATAACTATTTGATTATGTTTTATATATAAGGTTCAAATTTGACAGGCCATTAACACACCACTGGAATTTTGGCCCCCCCAAGTACACCTGCCAATATTGTGGGAGCTCTTTTAACGGTATGAGAACAGACATCCCAAAAACAAAACAAACACCAAAGGCCGATATCTCATTGTTATTGTATGGAGAGATCGTCCTACAACATCCTTTATTTGAGGAACCACCACCTTATCTCAATTATCTTTTGGGGTACAACTCAGGACAACTAGTATCAATTCTCAAAACCATATATTAGAGCTTATAACAATGTTGGCCTTTACCAATACATCCATGGGTGGTCGAGTTTATGGATCTATCATCACATCAAAGGGGCCATACGTGTTAGGATGTGTGGTCATTTTCATTGTATAAGATCTTTATTGCCTGAAATTGATAAAAGACCCAATTTGCTCTATATATATATATATATATATATATTATATATATAATATATATATTATATATATATATCTATATCTATATTATCTTATATATAGTCTTGCGAAATGCTGAAAATGAAGGTTCTAGAACAACAGAATGAATTGTCTGTTACAATGGAGACATTGATCCCGAAATTGTTCAGTGCTTAATCTGTAAGTTGGACATGCAATATATTTGGTTAAACATTTTGAATGGCTAGGGATCGATCTAAAATCGCAGCCTACATTGGAATTTCGGCCTACTCTCCTATATAACAGGACAACTGTGGTCGACAATATAATTTAACAACCACAACTTCTGAAGAGCTGGATTAAAAGTGTGGTGATTTAACAGAAGAAAACTCCCATCGAGATATATTTTAGAGCATAGGAAAAATGGACTTAAAATAATGTGCTAATCTACACCAAGTTTCACGTCTATGAATACACACTAATACAACACCCATATGGTGAAGATGAATATAGGGAGTTGGAATAAATTTGGGAGATGTCATCAACAAGACTTACAAGGGACAAAAATTAACAATGAGAACTTCTATTGCTTATAATCACAAAGTCTTAACGGGTAAGACTCTCTGCTAGCTGTAAACTATTACAACAATATACCTTGTTGATGGTTACATGGAAATCGAGGAAGAAAGATTTCGTTATATTATTTCCTCAATATATATTGTTTTGTTGTTTGCATTAGCACTGCCTCCCATCGATCCTAGATTTTTTTTTTTTTATCTGTGTTTTTTTTAAAAATTATCAGGATTCTTTTAAGAAGGTCAGTTATTCCTTACATAAGACCACAACTAGAGAAGTAAGTTCTTCCATACTATCCTGCCACAGATAGTCGTTGACTGGTGGAAAAAAATGTTTGTGTAGCATGCACTGTAAATAGCTTAAATATGAACTTTCTTGAGTTTGTGGTGCTCATAAATCATGGTTAATTAAATTAAATTGTTGTCACTTCACGACAGAAATAAAACAAAATATAGGAATAAAAGTTGCTGGTTTTATCAATGCAATTATCTGAATGTTCATCTTCTATTCTGAATGTTAGAATTTACTCTATCTAGGACAAAACTAATAATGAAGCTTAGAATTACCATTTTTACTTTGTTGTTGTTGGTTGGGGTGAGGGTGGATGGGAAACGGAAGAAGGAACTTTATTAAGTGAACTGCATTGAGTATTACAGAGGCCTATTAATGATTAACAGGATGGTAATGGGAGGAGTTGCGTTATTTTTTATACTTTATTACTAACTTGGGTTCTCTATGGTGGAACTTGACATGATGAGTGCAACTAAGCATGATTTTTTCTGTGATTCTTATAAAGTTGATTTGTCTCATCAGAAGCTAGAGTACTCAATGCACAAAATGATCGTTCCTAAGGTAAAAACATCATCGTTCAATGTTAACTTTTTTTCCATTCCTTAGGAGCTTAATGATCAAAGGCTTTCACAAAATGAATCAACTCTCTAATGGCCTCTCATGTCTAAATTTGGATGTCGCCTATAGCGTGGATGACACAGAAACTCTTGGGGAAATCGAGACACTAAATGGAAGAGGTAATGGCTGGGTGACAGAATTCTAAAATATGTGTTTGCATCTTACTAATATTTGTAGATCATTTGGCTACACTATCATAATAAAAAGAAAACTCAATCCAAATCCCCAACAATCCTCCAATTATTTAAAAAATATAAACAATTAACTATACACAAACGTTTAAAAAATCAAAATAATTAATTCATCAAATAGAAGAATTAAATAGTATCACAATCAATAAATGAAAAAAAGTGATATAAATACCACAAAAAAATAACAAACATCACCTCACACCATTCATCTTGATAGTGACCATCTGCTCATACTGATTAGTTGAGGTTAGTTTTTCAATATTCAATATTATAATATGAAACTTGCATTTTATTGCAAAACTATCCTCAGATTGACTTTGGAAACACTTGTACAGAAGTACTACAATGGATAAGACAAATAAGGGTCGCCCAAAAATAATCAATTCAGATAATAGCAAAGGTAAAAGAAATGATAATATTTATAACTATATTAAATGACTCTTCTAAACAAATATTTTATGATACAGATACTGTTAGGATCGAATTCACGTACACACACTAGATGAATGAAGAACCAAGAACTTTCACGAGAAAGAGATGAGATATCTAGAGAGAGAAAGACAAAACCCAATATTTCGTGGTAACACCCCGTAAGTAAACGTCCACGGCGGTGAGGTATATTATATTAATAAATCAGAGTATTTATTTTTGGTTATAGAGATAATAAATAGGAAAACCTACATAAGAATACAATATGGAGCCTAAAATAAGAATAAATAGGAAACGTAAAATTATCAGGCTCCACTACCTAACAATTCCTCCCCACTTGGAGACGGACTCAGTCATCCCAAAAAATACATTCTCAACAAAAAAAAAAATTCTCTTCATATCAACATCGTGACCACACACAACATCCTGTAGCAACAAACTAACAGAAGACCACCGAGGTTTCTAACCTCAGTTTCCAAACATGAACACATTTCTCAACATGTCTGCCGGGTTCTGCACCCTCTATCTTCCTACAAAAGCACATATCACCACCTCCACGGGGGGTACACTGCTGCCCTGCGAGTGAAATGGTATCGGCCTTCTGAGTGCTTTGTCTTCGAATGAATAGACGGAATTTTTTAACACACTGTAGGGCACCTGTCTATCTGATTAAAGAATCTTTCGCGTCTTCATCTTGCCCAATTCCTCAGCGATATATCTAATCTGGCCAGCCAATCATCTCTTTTCCCAGCTTCAGCTATTGTGCCACATACTCTCTTCAGTAGATGACAGAGAAACACACTTCTGATCCTATACATCCAACTCATTGCTGTTCCACCTATGGTGTAAATGACCCGGATGGACTCTTCTCGAGTCAATATCCCCACCAAGAGCAGCATCCACAAACCCTGTAGAGTCCCCGTTGCCTTTGGCCAAAACAAAGTGAAGTACTGGAATTTACTCTCAGTATCTCAGAAGCCACTTACCAGCTTCCCAATGCTCCTTTCCAGGTTTCCATGTACCCTGCTAACTACTACTCCCACTGCATGTGTCTATATCAGGTCTCGTGCAGACCATAGAAAGTACATCCAACTAACCACTACTACTGCGAAGCATATGGAACAAGTGCTGTGATCACGCTCGGTCCTCGGCAGTCTTGGGTGACTAACACCGTTTAAACAATTTAAAGTAATTTGCAATGGAGTCAGCCCTGGGTTTTAACATCATTAACCCTGAATATGCTCACACTTCTGAATGTACAACTCCTGATATAATTTAAAGTGCCACAGATCTATCCCGAAAATCTGTCATCCCCAAAATCTGCTTTTGCTGGACCCAAATCTTTTCATCTGAAACGCTGCAGATAACCTTCGTCTTCAGATTGTTAAATCTCTCCTTATACTAGATCTTTCAATCACATATCATCCCACATCAGAGTAGACAAGAACCTAATGAATCAGTGTATTTCTTAAAGGAACAACAAGGATCCTTTTCAATTCAGCTCAGCTTTGCAGAATCCGACTCTTTGGTCATAAAGGCAGTCAAACTTCTTTGTACCACTCTGACTTGGTGCTTGTTTAAGAGTCCATACAAGCTCCTGGTGTTCTTGCAACCATGGTGTTTCCTTGCCTGGACCACAAATCCTTCGTTGGCTCCTATAGATCTTCTTTGTCCAGATCTCCCGGTAAAAACGCTGTTTTTTGACATCATTATCTCTAGATGCAAATTTTCCGATGCAAAATACTCAACAAATTCGAATAGAGGTTAACTTTACAACATGAGAGAATATTTCCGCATAATCATACCTTTCTTTGTGATACCTTTAACCACTTACCTCAACGAGCCTTGAACCTCTTCTTTTGCCATCTAGTTGAGGTCTTGATCTACACCCACTTGTTCAGCAAAGCTCTCTTCTCTTCCCTGCATGTACACCACAACACCCTCTGTCCATTCTTCCTCAAGTGACCTCATCTCATCATCCATGGCTTATCCTCACTGATCGATTCTCCACCTATATGGCCTCATCAACAGACTCCTGGTTCCCCTCATAAGTCAGCAATAATAGTGTAATGAAGGTGAATACCTATCTGGTGCTTGATGGATCTGGAGGATCCTCCTTAACGACCTGCTCAGGTGGTACCCTTGCTCCACTTCAATTCTTCTTAGGAGTTAGTTTAGTATCTGCTTGACATCTCCTGGGGGTTTCTCTTCTCCAACTCAAACCTCACTCCCACTTGCTTTGTAATCTCTAGAACCTTCTGCTCTCTGTCCTTGTACAGGACAGACCAGCAAATGTCCACGTCACAGATGTCTCAGGATCTTTCTCTGTTCTTGTCATCATCCCAAAATTTGTAAACCAAACAAATCAGAACCATATCCTATGAAGTAACCTTCACAAATGGATCAGCCTTGGCATCAATCTTGTCGCTCTTTTCTGATCACATGAACAGAGCCAGTGCAACCAAAAAGTCCTCAAGTGTGTGAGTACTTGATTTCTTTCCTGTCACAGTCTCCTCTATAGAATCTTGAACCCTACATGACTCATAGTCCCCTGTTGAAATCAAGTATGCAACTGTGCTCACAGCAATCCGCCCAAGTGTTTTGGGCAGCCCACAGTGTATCCTCATACCTTCTTTGCACGCTCATATCACTGTTTTTTTCAAGATCCTCTCAGAAATTCCATTCTGGCCTTGCCTTAACTCAAGAACTGTTCTCATCAATCCTGATCCTCAGCTTCAGCTTGCCATAATGCCTTGAACTATGATTTGTCATACTCTCCCCTTGTCAGACCTTAGGCATTTGACTTTCAAAACGTCTGATTCTCAACTTCCAACTTTCCACTTCTTTGAAAGTTTCAAACAATCTGCTTATGCTTCGAGAAGTAAACCCATACCTTCCTCCATACCTTCCCCTGCTGAAATCATGCATGGAGGTAACTAGAATCTGGATCCCCAAAATTCTGATACTGGAATGGTCCCCACACATTTTTATGGACCATTTCCAACCCGCACTTCTTTGGCTCTCTAGGAGTCTTGGTGAAGTTCCTCTTTTTATGTTTGCCCATAACCAGCTCTCGCAAAGACCCCATATCAACAACGTTCAGCCTTAATGCTCCTTTTGCAACCGCATCTTCATTCCTTTGTAACTCATGTCCAAGTCTGTTGTGCACATAGACCTTAACCAAAGCACCTTCAGCAACAGCGGCCATGTTTATACAACCCTGCGTGGGTGTCAAGGTTTCCAGATTGGTGCCACGAGCTACTACCCATACACCTTTACGATCTTCCACAACTTTTTTCCAAACTCAGCTGCAAATATCCCGTGCTATCCAACTGAACAACAGAGAAATTTTTCTTGATCTCAGGAATATATCTGACTCCTCCATGTCCACTGGTTTCCTGAGGTGATCTTTATGCCACATCCCCTTTCCTTCCTCATCTCTAAGGCTTTTGTCATCAGATATAACTTTTTCCAAATTTCTTAATTTGACATTTTGGAACAACTCCTTGCTTGGAGAACGAATGGATATGCAACATAATCCAAATCCATATTCAAACCTCACCGGGCTGTTCACACTAAGGATTAGAGCATCCTCCCTATTTCCTCTTTCTGAATTTACAGAATCATTGTCATCTCCAAATTTCCTGATCTGTTTCTTCTTGGCTTGTAAACGTTTTTCCAAATTCCTTTTTTCTTTTCCTCCACAGTTCAACAAGTCACGTTTGAATCTGTTCAGGGCTTTTCCTTCGATTCTTTGATTTTGATCGCCCCAATGTTGATTGGCTTTCTCTTACTTCTCCCCCTTTGATCACACTGAGAGCACTGCCACGATGAATCTCCACTTCTCGTTTGTGAATACTTTTCGCTAATAACAACATCACAAGATTTCATTCAACTTCAGTTTTGCTTTCTCAATCCATGGGAACTGCTAATCGCTCAACAAACACAGTAATCCCAAATTCGGGCAGAAATGACTATCAAAAATCAAAAACGCCTTAAATTTGGGTCATTTCGAATTAATCTCACAGAATTGAGTTTGACTCCAATCATATTGAACTAACTCGTTATATGATCATAAACATACCATTCTCAGACATCTGTAAAAATTGAACATCTCGCATCAATTACCTTGTTCATACCATGGTTTTTTCATAACATTTTTTACATGCTTCACACCGGTACGAGTTTCTCCTTCACGATGTTGAACGCACGGTTTTGACAAATGTCCAACTCACCGGATCAAACCCTAGAGCCCTGGCTATCCTTGAGTGTACAACTCCTCCTCCGTTATGGATTCCGTCTTCACCCCGTCAACATTTCGTGAAGATCTTTCTGGTACAGATAATCTTCGATCTTCCATCTTTCAAAAATTTCAGAAACTCTGAAATCGATCCACAAACTTCTCGATTCCCAAGCTTCACACTATCCATCTTCTGTGATCTGTGCATCTCCTTAGCTCTGATACCAGTTGTTATGATCGAATGCACGTACAACACACTAGATTAATTAAGAACCCAAAACTTTCAACAGACAGAGATGAGAGATCTAGAGAGAGAAGATAAAACCAATATTTCTTGTACACCCCCGTAAGTAAACTTCCACGCGGTGAGGTATATTTTATTACTAAATCAGAGTATTTTGGTTAAGAGATTAATAGGAAAACCTAAAATAGAGATAAATAGGAAAGCCTAAATAGAGAATAATAGGAAAACCTAAAATTAGGAGGAGCTACACAAGCTCAAACCCAAAAAGAATGATATGACGTTTAACAAGTATTGACTTCTATGCAATAGGGAAATAAAATAAATTATGATTAGAGAATATATTATCTAACCATCAATCTAATGATACACCATTTTTGATGTATTACTATATATATTTTAACGATCAAAATAAAGAATCTTTTTAACAGAGTATATATTCTGAATGTATTCATTAACAATGTATTATTCTCATTAAATAGATACTAAAGTTCATAAGTGTCATCATGTGTTATCATTTCAAATGAAAACAAAATGATATGCTCAAATAATATAATCATATAATTCTTCCACAAGAAAAAACATCCTAACACATTTATTAATCCTTGTGAGAAGCGCAGACATGTTCCCTAGTTAATTTTAAATGGTCAACCCAATTCAATAAATACTACTACTAGTAAATAAGATTGAACTTGAAAATAAAATCACATCTTTTCATATTCTATGATTATTTCTGCTTTTTGTGATCTTCTATCTTCTCTCCTTCCCCTAAGATTGTTGTTGAACCCCTTTATTATTTTAATTATATAGCCATAAATCTAAAATTATTATATATTCATGGAATAAATGGATTCTTCATTGAGTTAATACATGAACAATTATTCATATTCCCTATGAAGTATTTGGAGTGGTTGTGTTATATTAATCTTGATCTTGTTTTTATTTTTGTTAAGGATTTGAATTACTGATCTTTCATGCTTCAAGTCAATGACAACTTTTTTAAACAAGAGTTTCAGGAAATATACAATAGATTTGTCAATTCTTTAAAGCATTGTTACGGAATTTGAGTTTGAGTAATAATTATCTCGAGTCCGCGGCCTGAAGGGCAAAAAAATTGAGAAAAATTCCAAAAGGGTATATTAAACAAAATTCTAACCAAAAGGGCAAAATCACTACTCGTGTAGCCATTTATCTAAACGGCGTTAAGCAAAATTTCTAATGGAGGAGTAATTTATTATTATTCTTTTGAAATCGCTGTCTAGGCAGCGATTTTTATTTTTCTTTTTTGTTAATTATTTTAAATGGAAAAGATTTTTTTTAACAAATCGCTGTCAAGACAGCGATTTTATTGGGTCTTTTTATTTTTTAATTATGTATTTTAAATCGATGCCTTTGCAGCGATTTTAGAAAACTTTTTTTTTATTTTGTATTGTAAATCGCTGGTTTTGCTGCGGTTTTAGTGAAAATATTTTTTGAAAAAATGAGGCGGCGATTTTCATATTTAAAGTGGTGAAAGCAATAGGAAACAACCAATAAAATTGATTTGGAATATTCACCACATATGATTAGTGTTTTAACAGGGAAACATGCATCCTTTGGTAGCAATTTCATCTTTTTTTCTAACAAAATACTTTTCACTAAAATCGCTGCAAAGGCGACGATTTACAATACAATATTTTAAAAAAAAGTTCACTAAAATCGCTGCAAAGACAGCGATTTAAAATATACAATTAAAAAATAAAAAGCCCAATAAAATCGTTGCCTTGGCAGCAATTTCTTAGAAAAAAACCTTTTTCATTTAAAAAAAGTTTAAAAAATAACAAAAATCGTTGCCAAGACAGTGATTTTAAAAAAATAATAAATCGCTCCTACAGGAGCGATTTCGCTTAATGCCGTTAAAATAAATCGCTACGTCTGTAGCGATTTGTCCCTTTTGGTTAGAATTTTTTTTAATGTACCCCTTTGAAAAAATTTCCAAATTTTTTTGTCCTTTAGGCTCCGGCCTCTAATTATCTCACTTTCTCCTTATTTGTTATGATTCTATTTAAATTTCTCCAATTGGATAAAAAAATTGTCTCACTCTCTCCTTATAAATTATAATTATACTAGTATATTTATCTGCGTGATGCGCGGAAAAATTTAATTTGTAATTAATTTTTATTTCATAGATATCACTAGTTCAAATCTTTTTACAAACACCTTTGGTCCTTTTATTACTTTTAATGATGTATTAATAATTAACTTTTTCTCCATGTTACAATTTATCCATTCTTACATTCCCCATGAACTATTAATATCAGAAATAAAAAAAATGGGGATATGATGATTCATTTTTAATATGTTTTTTTCTAATTCCGAAAGATCAAATATCTTTTAAAGTCGTAAATTTGTGCAAAATTATAATTAAAAATAACTTAAAATAGCGTGTATCTAAATTTTAATACAATAAACATGTTACACAAATTCAATCGTAATTTTAATTTTCTTATTACTCATTAAATTAATTAAATAAAAAGAGTGAATTAGTTACTTGTTGTATTATCTTTAAATTATCAATTTAGATATATAATTGGGAAAAATCACATAAATATGCTGCATCAAAAAAATATTTACCATCTATGTCAATATAATTTCTCTAATTAAATATAACAATTTTTTGAAATTAAACAAATTGTACAGGCGCTTGCCTCTTTTTTTGCATTTTTTCCGCTTACTTCTCTTCTTTTGGTTATTCTTCTTCTTTTTCATCTCTTTCTTTGTCTCTTTCTCTTTCTCCTTTTTGTTCTTCTTCTTCTTTAAAATTTCATCCAAATATCTATTCTCAAATTAGTTTTTGTCCATGTTTTTTTATTTTTATCCAAAAACACGACAAGAAAGTAACAGAAATTAAAGATCGAAAATTGACACAAAATTATGTTTTCAAGCATAATTTCAAATCTATAAAATTAAAGCAGCTAGAACTCACTAATGATGGTTATTATAAAGCTTCAAATTTTATTTTTATTATTTGAATTTTACAAATTTGTGATTAGTTTTGATAGATTGTTCTCACAAATAATTAAAAATTTTGTTTGGAGATTATATCTCAATTTTAAGAGGAGTTGATTAAGTTTATTAGCGATTTTAGGAGAAAATTTTGATTGAAAGTCAAAAAAAGATAAATTTTATGGAACTATATCACAATTGTAATAAAGTTGAATTAAAATTGTATTAAAATCATAAATAATAAATTATATTCAAGAGGAATACAAGTTTAGTTCGGTCTATAGATTATTGTCATGTCTTTCGTTAGTTACTTTTTCATTTATTTTTAATTTTTTCTTCTAATTCAACTTTAAGATTATCTAATACACTTTTAATGCAAATTTAATTCATTTTGTAGTTTGTTATTTGTCACTATTAAATTACTTATTTAATTTATTATTAATATAAGTTTAATTTACACTATAGATCGTTGTCTTGTCTTTCATTAGTTATATTTTGTATTCATGCTTATTTCTCTCTTCTAATTCAATTTTAGCATCTGTGTAATACACTTTTAATGCAAATTTAATGCGCAAATTTAATACATTTTCAGTTTATTGATTGATTTGTTACTGTTGAATTACTTATTCAATTCATTATTGATACAAGTTTAATTCACTCTATAGGTCAGTGCTTGGTCTTTCATTAGTTACATTTTTTAATCATGACTAATTCTCTCTTATAATTCAACTTTAATATTTGTTTTATACACTTTTTATACAAGTTTAATTTATTTTACAGTTTATTGGTTGATTTGTTACTATTAATTTATTTGTTTAATTCATTATTGACACAAATTTTATTCAATTTACAAATAATATGATGTTCTTTTGTTTGCCACATTTTACATTCAATTTAGTTGCTTCTCAAAGAAGCAGATAAAGAGAAGAGAGGAAGAAAGAGTGTGAGAGAGACAGGAAAAAAAGAGCGAAAAGGTGGGAAGAAAAAAATACCGACAGAAGAAAAAAAAAGAGCGAGAGCGATAATTTAATAAAATGCATAATCTTGTCACATATTGCTATAAATGATAATAACTAAAGAATATATTTAAAGTAAGTAATTATTTTTTAAAAGAAATTCACTCAAGAAATTAATCCATGGATTTTTAATAGAAGAAAATAATAGTTTTACTCTTTAACATGCTTACAGGTTCTAGGCACTTACCAATTTTTTTAGTATTCTATATAATGAATAATGGGTAATTACTTTTAGGACTCTTACAAAGTTTTTTCATTTGATATTTTAGTAACTTATACTTATTGTTTTATCATTTTTCAATCTCTTGTTATAATTAGTTTTTGTTACAGAAAAATAATACTTACTACAATTTTATTTTATATTATTAATGTAGAGATCTTGAATACACATAATAATTATTCTAATGTTCTATAAATAATATTGACAAAAATAATTTATGATCCATTTATAAAAAAGGAATTTTTAAAATTTGAGTAGATCTTATTCTTTTTTTTTTAATTACAATCATTATTATTGTTAGTATTTGATATTGTTGTTGCTATATTACCACATGAATTCTAACTAATTTGCTATATGATGCAATACTTTTTTTAATTTCATAATACCAATAATCTAGTTATTTTAATGTCGAAAGATAAGTTTGATAGATTTTTATTTTTAAAAATAATTAATTAAGTCTCTTAATAACAAACCAGTTTGATACTTTTATTTATGAAATCGAAAAGGAAACAAATAGATTGCAGTATCCGTTAAATAATTTATTTGATTATAATTCAAAAAAATAATTTTAATTCAAAGAAATAATATTTATTTTATAGTTGTAATTGTTGAAACGAAAAAGGGCCTAAAATACCCTCAAAGTATTGAAAATGGAACAAAACTATCATTCAATCATCCACCCTTGCTCCAAATGCCCGGCCCACCCACCTATTTGGGTCCAAAATAACCTTTGTCATCCCCCTTTGGTTCAAAATTGCCACTTATTTTAACGGGTTATATTTAAACTATTAGCTATTTTTTACAATATGTGGCGCTCAACTATTTTTGTAAGAATTGACCTTATTAGTGTAATTTATAAATCAATGCACTACCCACCCATTACTAATTCAATCCATCTACATTAAGACCCTCATTATTACTGCAGCTACTGCCAATTGAGTGTTTTTAAAAAATATAGAATAAATTATCATAATTCACTGTGGGGCTCATAAAAATCAAACCGATAAACTTACAAGTCAGACTTGTTCATCTTATTATTCTTACGTCTCATTTATGTGAGTTATTCATAGATATCTTTTTTTTCAAAATATTATATTAAAAGTTTTAAAATAAATCATAAATATTTATAAAATTATATTTAAAAAAAAGTGTCATGAATTAATTGGGATGTATTATTTCTTTACCTTTATCATCAATTTCTCAATCTCAATTTTGAAAGAAATTGTCCTCCTAAGTAAGAAAGGCTCCAACCTAAATTTAATTTGGGGCTTCATTCAACTCGATAATTTTGAATTTCATTTTTCATCAGTAATCCTATAATTCATCGTGTTTTTGTAGTGTTTTATAGGAGGATTTTGATATTATAAATGAATATAATTAGGGGGTTTAGTTTAGTAATGATAGGTGTCTTGGATTGATTATCCAATTATAGCTAGAAAGGCCTAAATACCCTCAAAGTATTGAAAAATGGTACAAAATTACCATTCATTCCCCTATTGGCTCCCAAATGCCTTTCCACCACTATGGTCCAAATACCATTGTCATCCCCCTTTTGATTCAAATTGCCACTATTTCACGGTTTTTTATATTTAAACTATTTAATAATATTTTTTTAAAATACTTGGCGCTCAACTATTTCTAATAATTTAATAACTATTAGTGTTTTTATAATCATCAACTACCCACCCATTACTAATTAAATCCATCAAATTAATGAACCCAAGGACCCCCGTTTTTTTTCACATTATTAATGCAAGCTACTGCAATCTGAGGGTTTTTAAAAAATAAAGAAGTTAAATTAATCATACTTCAAGTGGCTACATAAAATCAACCGATAAACTTAAAAGTCATACTTTTGTTCATTTTAATTATTCTTCGTCTCAATTATGGATATTAGTTCATAATGTACCTTTTTTTCAATATATATTAAAGATTTTAAAATAACTCAATAAATTGTATAAAATAATATTTAAAAAAAGTGCTGAATTATTCGGTATGTATTAATTTCTTTACCCTTTAAATCATAATTTCTATTCCAATTTTGAAAAACTGTCCTCCTAAATAAGCGGCTTCAACTAAATTTAATTGGGCTTCAATTCGAACTCGAATATTTTGAATGTCCATTTTTCAGTAATCTATAATTTCATCGTGTTTTAATAGTGTTTATACGATTTTGATATATAAATTGAATATTAATTGAGTGAATGTTTAGTTAGTGATGAGTGTGGTTGTGGTTGATTTATCAATTATATTCATAATTGAAATTTATAATTAATAGTTGAACTCGCCAATATTTAAAAAATATTTAAAGAATTTACTTTTAAACCAATAAAAAATGGTCATTTTGAACCCAAAGGGATGACAAGGGTATTTTGAACCAATCGGTGGATGAAATAGTCATTTTGGAGCCATAGTGGATGAACGGTACTTGTGTACCATTTTCAATCCTTTAAAGGGTATTTTAGGAGCCTTTTCCCGTAAATTATTTAATAAATTAAATTTAGAAATTAATGTTGAACTGCCCATATTTAAAAATATTTAAGAGTTAATTTTAAAACATTAAAAATGTCAATTTATGAAACCCAAAGGTGATGACAATGGTATTTTGGAACCAATTGTGGATGAAAAGGGCATTTTATAGCCATAGGTCATGAATGGTAAGTTATTCGGCCTATTTTCCAATACTATTAAGTGTATGTAGAGAGAGGCCCGTGTCTGTTTTTGAAATTACACATGATGTTAAGTTTCTGCTGCACTTTCTTTCCAAATTTTTTTTTGAATGGGTCTTTCATTAGTTATACTTACAAAAAGTGAGTAGACAATTTTTTTTTACAAATATATTATATACTTTTGCATTCAATCAAATGATTTACAAGAAGATAGATTCTATTGGTTTGAACATAACATTACAAAATATCAGTTCGCTATAAATACAACTGATACTTTGTGTTTGAAGAATATGATAAGATATCTAGAAAATAGAGAAGTTAAAGAAATTGGTTGCGAAATCTTAGGGATGATTTAGGATAGTTGATAAATTTTTGAGTCTTTATCTTCTTTTGATTATTCTGATTTACTCTTAATTTATATTTCTTCTTTTTTTTTTTATTGACATTTGTTGAAAAAGATTTTACCATTATAATTTTAAAATAGTTTCATCTTAACTTTATTGGAAAAATAATTCTAGTTTCTCAAAAAAAATATTCTCTTGATTTAATCCTTAAATAAGTGTTCGATATGCGTATTATATCAAATAGGGGAAATGACGTTTTTAGTCACTGTGTTATTGTCTAATTCTATTTTTAGTCCTTGTGATATTTGATTGTGCACATTTAACCTTGAATTAACTAGGCTGAGCGATTTTGATCTAATCACTAAGGAATGTTAACTTTATTAACAGGTCTTTTATTAACGAAAAGGGCATTTCTGGTACTATTAAGTATTTGCTATCCTTTTTTATTTATTGTCTAATAAAATAATTCTGGTTCATGTGCTAGCATACTGTTAGAACTATTGTAGTTTGCATTTACTTTTACTTTTTTTCTTCATTTTTAATTTCCCTTTCTCTCTCTTAGAATGACATGAATGTATATCAGTGTGTTCTTCTCTCCTTTCTTATCTCTTTCTCTCTCTTAAAAATCAAATGAAGAGCTCCTAAAAATTGGTTTACCTAAAGGAAAATATATGATGGAGCTCATCTTGGAATAATTTTTGTTTCAATTTTTGAGATTTCTTCTCCGTTCTTCTCAACTCAAGATATGATCTAAGTCTTTTCGATTTTGCCTTATCGATTCGATCAAGCGATTATGGTTCTTCAACTCTACATTTTCACTGATATTGCTTAAGCTTTCATTCAGGTAATACACTTACATAATTAAGGTTTTATATTCTTCTAAAGTATAAATGATGTGTGTTATGACAATCTAATTTAGTTTATGGTGGATTTGGTTGGTGTGATGAATTAGTTTTGGGGATTTCTTTTGCCTAAATCTATTTGTATCCCTTTTAAAATTGTTGTAACCCCTTTTTAAGCTGCTGAAAATGAAAGGTCTGAGCCTACAGGTCCAAAAATTGCTTTATCTCTCGATCTTCAACGGGATCCTTGTCGTTTACGAAGGTATCTTTCCCTTTGTAATATTATAGATTGATTTATAGTGAAACTAATAGTTATAAACATTCAAATGTCCTATCTCACTAAAAATCAGTAACATGTGCTCGAGTGAAATTATTTATCTTGATTTTGAGAGACAATATGCATTTCAAAGTGTTGGTACTATAATTGCTTGTAAAGTGTGATAGTGAAAAAAACTGATTCTATATATTAACTTAATGGGCTGTTTGATGTAAGATTGTTATATGAGTTTTGCATTAACTTAAATGGTGTGTAAATGCGGAGACGAAATCAATGGATGTGATATCGGAGTCACATCTCGGGCTTCATATCCAATGAAAGCCAATAAGAAAGGTATTGGAGAGAAGCACGTTTCCATAACCCTTGTCGGGACTAGAATCTGTGATGGTGAGTGACTTTATGCAGATATCATTGACATTCTGATTTTTCAAATGGAGCTATGTGTTTGAGAACATATATACCACCATGCAAGTAAGATTGCATTTCAGTTGTGAAATTATTTTTATGGATCTTAGAGTCTCCCTACTTAACTTTTTTTTATATGTTATGGGATCGCTAGCTTTCATTAATATTTGTTATGTTATAAGACAAACTTGTTGTTACAGTTTTAAGTCTACCTACTCTATTTTTTCCTTAAAAAAAGTGAATGGAGTTGCCTTCTTGCTCAGTATTTGAAGAGTACTGAAAAGGTATCTGTTTGCCATCTCTGATACGGGAGATGAGCAGCCTGAGTTTGCAAAGAAAGCAGTGTACTTTGGGCGAAGAACCTACATAATCATTTTATATTAAAGGAAATCCTCATTCCAGATGGAATTTTCAACATTGAAGCGTAAAGATAATGGTTTTCATCCTGCTAAGTTATGTGAACAGAATGCTTTGGGTATGCAGAATATAATGAAAGTGGTTCTTTTGAAACAGGTTCTACGGAAGATACTGATGACGAGTTGGCCACAATCTCAGGTTTCTCCCTTTTCACTCTTGTACAAGCCACCTTACATGTAGATGCCGGAACATAAATTAGGATATAGAAGGGTCAAGTTTTAGGCTGTGAATCTACTCCAGTGATCTTTCAAAATATTTTTTATATATGTAGAAATATAACAATCTTTTTATTGTTAAAACAATAGATTGATGCATGTGATCTTGTTATAGCCATCTGCAAAAAGTTCAAATCAAGAACTAAACCAAATTGTTTATCTTACATCTAGTTTTAAAAGGAAACAAAAATATGTCACCAAATAAATGACTTCAAAGTCAATAGGAAAGAGAACAATCTAAACTCATGCACCCGTTGTCATGAGAAAATGTTTAGCTTGTATTTAAGGAACATTTTTCTTCTTAGCATATGCTCTATTTCCAACTTTCTTGCTAGTTTGAGAAAGTGCATCATGTAAGCTTTACAATGGGACATATTGTTTTCCCATTCTCTAGATGAAATGTTGCCTTGTACCTTCTCTAGAATGCTCATTAATTTCTTCTAAATGAATGCAAAACTCCTCATTGGGATTTGAGGTTGCAACCTTGGCTTGTTATGTTGACTGGCCTACAGTACATAATAAAATAAGCTAAGTTAGTAAAGTTCAATACAGACAACATAAATAGACAATGTCAATGATAATTACGATTTGTTTAGTCACAAATGAGAAGTTGGACTGTACTGATGCCATACTATCAATAAGATTGCTTGAAACCTACATTGAAATAACATTTTTAGTAATGCTATTCTTAATATATAGTGAAGGGAATCAACTTATTTTGAAAACTTACTTCCGTTTCATTATTAAGTGTAGATGAACATTCTTTGTTGACTTCCTGGTGAACATGTTATTGTTGAACCTTGGATTGATTGGTTTTTATAAGAATAAGACATTTTCTACTATTATGTCCTGTTTTTCCACACAATCCACATTTCTTTTTATTTGCCTTTCTTGACGATTTTAAAAGGATAATATTTCCAGAATCTGATTCTTTTTGAGTTGTCTCATCATTTCCTTTCTTTCTTAGTTTTCTTGGTCTATCTGGATGAGCTTTATATATGGGTGGCAGTGGTGGTTCTACCCGTCTTATACCATTGCTCAGAGTTATTAATTGACAAAATATATGGATAATAACTCTTCATATACTACTCAATCGTATAATAGTCATGAACATACTTTTCAGGTTCATCCTTCTTAACCCATATAGCTGCAATTGAATGATTACAAGGTATCCCCGTTAAGTCCCATCTCTTACAAGGACATGTCCTCTCTTTAAGATCAACAGATAATAATCTTAGATGAATGTCCTCAATTTGGTAATGAAATTCATCAGATTTAATGGCAATACAGTCAACAACCTTATCCTTATTTTTCTCTGGCTTCAATAAGATTCGTGGGCAGATTATGTGGCTATGGTTTATCATTTAATCTCTATTATTCTGAATCCTTGACATCATATAAATCCTTATTGATTCAAGCATCATCATAATATGTTGGTCTCTTGCTGGTAGCAGTACGCTTTTAAATTACTCACACATATTATTCAATAACATGTCACACTTTGTTAATGAAGAGAAAAAAGCTCTTGACCAGTTAATGGGTGGCTTATTCATGAACTACTTAGGGGCATCTATATCTATCTTTGAGATTTCTTCCATATTCTTGGAAAATTCAGGTTCTATATTTGCCCTGGCAACTTTCCGTAGGACTTCTTTCAATGCTTGTCCTCCAAACCCTTCAGTTTTGTAATTATTGTGCAGATGCCTCACGCAAAACCTGTGCAACATCTGGAATTATCTCATCAAATGTTGGAATTATCTCATCAACCCCTATTATAGGTCGACATCCAGCTAAGAATCCTTGTCTGCAAGCTGCAAAACACACATGGAGTCTTAAAAATCTTTTTCTATCTTTGACCATTGTTTCTGGATATCATCCAACTTCAAAATATATGTAGTCCCTGAGTTACTCCTTAAATTTTCACAATAGTCCCACAACATATCAAATTGTTCTTCTCTAATCGTTGTAATCAGATGTATGGCCTTCTTTTTTACCCTATAAGATTGATGCCTATGGAATGTTTCTTAGCCATAAATCTAGAGTCAAAGGTTTTATTTTCTCTTTGATTGCCACATGAATGATCAGGGCTATTGTTTTGATCATGAAAGGTTCATCTTCATTAGCCTTTGATGCGTATATAAATCATTTGCAGCTTGATACGTTACAAAATGCTCTTTCCCTCTTATTCATTTTTTTTGAACTTGATATCTTTTTTCATCATCACAGCACGCACTTCCACTGCCCATTTGAACTCTTTACTACTACTGAAAATCATATTAAGTGTAGACATAAAATTTGGATCTTCTAGATCTCTTTTTGCATTAAAAACAATGAATCTTTTTGAATCATCATCATCTGAATATCCTTGGAAACTCATTAGTTCATCATCCGATGCATCACAAACTTCTTTTTGACAGTTATTTGAGTATCTTAGCCATGTTGGAGGCAACACCTAACTCAGTAGTATTTTCTTTAAATTAGTTGTCTCTGATTTTTTTCATTAGCACCAATCCACTCAGCAGTAGAGTCGACAATTTTATCAAAAATCATGTCATCTCCTTCCAAGGAAAAATCAAAGTCATGAAATTACTCACTTGTTCCCACCTTGTGGGCATCACTTTTCCCCTCTGTTACATACATACACAATACTCAACATCTATCAAGCTCTCTTCACCTTGAAGTCGATCCCCTTCAATATTAACCACATCGTAGGTCCATTGATCTTCATCTGTGTGTTCCACAAATATTTTCACCTCTCTACTATCAGGAACTTTGTGGATAATATTGTATACATCTATATCAGTTGACAAAAGTCCTAAGCTTATATGAAAATAAGGTCCAAACTTAAACAAAAATTTCACTTTTCTATTATCGACTTTCAACTTTTTTATACATTGTCTCATTTGAATGATAGAATTTTCACCTCCCTTACAGTAGTTGTAGTAGGCAATCTGTCCACCAACATAGCGTTAGGTTGTGGAGTCTGATTAATATTCTCCATTTATTCTCTGTAACCTAAAATACTCTGAATAATTAATATATATACCCCACTGCCATGGAAGTTTACTCATGGGGTGTTACCACGAAGTATTGATTTTTCTTTTTCTCTCTCGGTAGATCTCTCATTTCTTTCTCTCTAAAGTTGTTGTGTTTCTTCCTATCAGCAAAGTTTTTGTTTTTTTTGTGTGTGTGTTTATTCGTCCGAACAACTGATATCAGGCCCTAAGGAGATTAAACCGATCCTAAAGATGGATAGTTCGAAGCTTGGAATCGAGAAGTTTGATGGATACGATTTTTCATTTTCTGGAAGATTGCAATATCGAAGAGTTAATCTGTACCAGAAGATCTTGCACAAACCGTGGACCAGGGTGAAGCGGAATCCATGACGGAGAGAAGTGGCGCTCAACGATCCTAGCTCAGGGTTGATGCTGTTGACTTTGTCAACACAATGTTGCGTTCAACATCGTGAAGAAGAAGACTAACGTCCGATAGTTGAAGGCACTGTCAAACATTTATGAAAAACATCGGCAAGAACAAGGTATATTTGATGCGTAGAGTGTTCAATTATAGATGTCTTAGAATGGATCTTGTTTCTTTCGGATCAATTAAACGAGTTTTTCATATGATTGTGATTCACTCATTCCTGTTGGATATTAAGTTTTGAAGATAAAATTAGAGGCATTGATTTTGTGTCAATCTCTGCTGCCCGAGTCTTGGTATCCTGTTGTTGCTGCTATTAGCATTCTCTCGTGGATCTGAGAAACTGAAGTTGATGAATTCATGATTTTGTTCGTTAGCGAAAGTAATTCGCAACGAGAATGGGAGATTAATCGCGCAGTGCTCTCAGCGTTGACCGAAGGGGGAGAAGTAAGACGAAATGCCAAATCAACAGGGTCGAGAAATCAAAACAAATAATCGAGGAAACATCGCCGAACAGATCAACGTGACTTGTTGGAACTGTGTGGAGCAAAAGGAACTTTCGGCGAGCTATCACATCCAATAAGAAACAATCAGAAATCTGGAGATGACAATGATTCTGTAAATTCATGAAAGGATTTTGGGTATGATCTATCTTATTGTGAACAGCCGGTTTAATTCAATGATTTTGGATTCTGGTGGCATCTTTCCATTCGTCTCCAACAAGGAGTTGTTTCGAAATTTCAAATCTGGAATTTTGGAAGGTGTATCTTGCTGCCAATAAGCCTTGAGTTGAGTAAAGAGGATGTTTGCATCAAGACCACTCGGGAACCAGTGGAACAATGGAGATTTCAGATATCTTTCTGGACTCAAGAAATCTGATCTTTGGTTGTCAGTTGGATAGCAGCGGATATGCAGCAAGTTTTGGGAAAAGGTTCTGGAAGATTGGTGAACGGTGCTAATGTAGTTAGCTCGTGGCACAAAATCACACACTGTAGGGTGTATTAACATGGCCGCTGTTTGCTGAAGGTTGCTTCCGTTTCTGTATTGGCACACAGACTTGGAAACAGGAGTGCTAAAGGAATGAAGATGCTGGTTGCAAAAGAAATTAGAGGTCCTGACGTCTGTGATAATGAGGTCTTTGCGATATCTGTGTAAATTGGCAACTAGAAAGAGTAAGCTTCATCACAAAGACTCCTGAGAGCCAAATAAAGTGCGTTGGAAATGGTCCATACAAATGTTTTAGGACCATCTCCAGTATCATCACTTGGAGGATCCGATCTATGTTACCTTCATTGATATTCCCAGCAGGAAGGTATGGGCTTACTCTTGAAGCATAAGTCGATGTGGTTTTGCAACTTTCAATAAATGGAAAGCTAAGTTGATAGCAACCGGATTTTAAAAGTCAAATGCCTACGTCCCTTATAATGGAGGAGAGTATGACATAATAGATGGTTGGGGAAATATTTGCAGCTGAGGGAATCATATTGGAGAACATTTCTTTGGTAAGTGATATACCGTGTTTCCCTTATTATTAATACTTTTCATTCCTTAATTTAGTGTGTCCAAAATCCTTTTTGTGGTGGTCTAATTTTTATACAAGTTTCTCTTTCTTTGGAGGAAAATCCGTCCAAAGATGAATGCGAAAGTTTTTGAGCGAAAAAATGGCAGAAGAGACCACCTACGGAGCTTGTGACGGTCCTTATGTGGCAAGCGTAGTGCAGGCTCTGAAGGGAGGTAGAGGGGAATCTGACCAAGTGGTGGGTTACTGGAAAGCGTGAGCGATCGTCTATCCATGAAAAAACGGTCCGTCTGCAGTTCTTCGTGAAGATCGAGAATAAGCCCCACGTAACCCATATTCACGGAGTTCAACGTGTTTATGAAAGGAGACCCTCGATGGAACCGTTATGCTTTAATGATCCGCCATACCTTGCCGTCGAGGTAATGAAGAAGCCTCAGAAGAAAATTGCACAATAGGGGACGACCTAATCCTGACGGTCCGTTGTGAGCACGACGATCCTCGCGAGGTCCTTTGACCCCAGCCGCTTTTTGACAGATTTTCCAGCAAATAAAGTCCCTTGTTTATTAGTTTTTTTTCTATAAGTAGTTCGAAAAACCTCGTTTTTGAGGTTAGACTTCGCCTTTATTAGGTTAGACTCTGGATCAATTTAGACCTTGAATTTGGTTAGCTTTCTTGATTATTTTGAGATTCTTGAATTGATTGTTGGGGTGATTTTTGTTGATTAATCAAGCAAACTTTTTGGGATTTAGTCTTTCTCATTGATGTACGTCATGAAATTCTATATCACATATTTGAATATTGTAATTATGACTAATGAGTACCCAACTCCATAACTAAGGGTTGTGGGAACCTAGGCTAATATGTTGTAAAACCTAACTAAAATCCCAATTCTAGAATATTTTCTGCAATGTATTGATAATTCTTTTTGTTTTAGCGAAGTCTTTTTAACGTATGGCCAACGTTAGAAATCTCCTTACTGCTACTTGCCAGGAACGAAGTGAGGTAGATATAAGAAAAAGAATTATCAACATAGGTTTATGTATACTATCTATAGGCCAGTATTGATTGGTACTAGGTAATAACTTATTCAAAATTGAATATGTATGCTTAATATAGGTAAAGATAATTGGTAGGATATAACCAACACACTTAGCCGGACCAAGGTGGTTGAGTAAAATTTTCTAGAGGTCGGACCTGATTTAGAATACCTAACCTTATCACTTTTGCATGCAAGATACTAAGGAAAGAATTGGGGTTTTATAGTTAGACTTATCGAGTTTATGACCTGTGTGGAACACGTAAACCCTAGTTACTGATTAATTGATTAACTCCAACCTTCGAAGCTGCCTTAAGTTTTTCTCCTATTATTTCGCTAAGTTCTTTTTTTTATTACTAGGAATAGAAACCCCCATTTTTTAATCATTTTCGGCTTTTCCCAGAAAGTAATATTGACTGAACACTAAAAAGTATATATTGAAGTAGTCTAAACATTTTCCTCGTGGGAACGACCCAACCTCACTAGTTGGGTTTATTTACTTGCCAATCGCTTTAACACTTCTTATTTTGAGAAAGTGTTTGAGCGTATCAAATTTGACGCCGCTGCCGGGGAAAGTATCCTGTTAGATAACTTAAACTTATTACTATAGTTAGTGATATTTTCTTGATTTTACTTTGTTTTTTGTATGAATTCTTGCATAACCACTTTCCTTTGTAGCCAAATACCCAGAGAGGAAGAGCAGACCCTTGTTCCTCCCTACTGATCCACGAATTATATGCGTACAACACTATGCAACATGAATATAAACTTGGAAATACATGATTATGACACAAACTAGAACCTCCCGAGCCCCGTTTGATGTTCATGGTCCGTTGTTACCCATGCTCGGGTGAACACCAACGAGTGAACAAATCCCATCTCCACGCCCCAAGCATACTACAGAGGCTGGGACAACATAGCAGACTCCGATGGGCCCGTGGTCTGCCTCCTCTACACCAGGCCACTCCTTCGTGTAATAGTAGCCTGATGCAAATGCTCCTGCCATATGTTTTTTTTTCAGGGCTACCTTCTGAGAAATCCACATGCCCATATAGCTAAGGTAAGGGCAGTGTGTAAAATTTGGTGTAGAGGTCCTTACTTGGCTTGGATGTAATAGGGCTTAAAGTGTTTCCTCTCTCACTGATTGGAGAGGCTGCTATAAATGGTTCACTGATCACCCTTACAACAACCTCAATTTTCATCACTTGGACCAATAAGGGATTTTTTCTTATCACACGCTACTATCTCGGTCTCAAGAAACTAACCACAAAGACAGAGTGAACAACTTTGTTCCCTACCAGGAGAGTCATTTAGTAGTTCTTGGGATAATTTTACCCCTCTTTCTTAATAAGCGTCCCAAATCACGTATAGATGGATGAGTCACTGAAGGAATACTTCTTTCTAGGCGGGGACAAGGATGATATATAAGCGGTGTTGGACACTATATCAGGTGGATCTTATGGGGATTGTCCTTATTAGATTGTCTTAAAAATTAGAGACATCTCCCGTAATAATAAAGCTTTTGAGTACTAGGAAGTCAGTCCCGGGAGAAATACCTTCGCAAGTACGTTCCTCACAACCCATCCACAGATGAGATTCGTGAATAAATGGCTCAGATGATACTGAGCTCTGGTTTGTGGTACTAAACCAGATGGGTCACTGGGGGTGCAGAACGGGAGAAATGCCGTTAAACTACTTTGCCTAAACCACCACCCTCCTAATGAATGACTGCTTTATGTGAGGACCTCCTATGCAATGCATTAAATGAGCAGACGGGGGTTCCTACCGAGCGCCCAGGCTCAAATTAAGGATAATTTGGCGCCAAGGTCAAGGAAACAAGGTCGGATCTATGGTATTACAACCGTGAGGTCCATTATGCCCGAGATGGAAACTACCAACAACCGCGACAACAACTTCAACTGGGGTAACTATGGTAACGATATGATAGGAATGGGCCCTATGTCCCTCCTCAAAATTGTGAAGTTACTCCTAGGGATAGTGGAGATAGTATGGCGCGGAGTTGAGGATATGTTTGCCAAAATGATGATGAGGGTCGATCTAGGTTGATACATTAAAGAGTTGAAGGTGTGGATTTAGCAGGTATTGGCAAAACGTCGATCCACATTCATATTGATTAAGCACATCGAGTTGCAAATGGCCGCAAGTAGCTCGACTGTGAACACACGGCAACCGGCACGCTTCCTAGCAACTCTGTCAATCTGAAAAATGTTTGCACACTGTATGGCACACTACTCGTGTTGGTAAGCAAACATAACAGACCCACCTATGCCGGTTTAAATGAGGAAAAGGTGAGAAAGGAATGATGATAAGGTGGGAAAGGGTAGTGGTGAGCAGAAGAGAGCATTGGACACGATGCAGAAGTCCCCATGAAGGTAATTCACATGCCTAGACCGCCCCAACCCTTCCCTCAGAGATTGTGAAAAAGCCGAGGATGGTAAATATTGACATTTTATCACAATGCTGAAGAGCTTCTATCAATTTACCTTGTCAGAAGCTCTTGACAAATGCCCGGTTATGCCAGTGTATATGAAAGATCTGTTACAAAGAAAAGATCGGTCACTTTCAAGGATATGATAGAGGCTGCAGCATGTAAGTGCTTATGCTACAAGATCTCCGTCAAAGAAAGAAGATCCGGGTGCGTTCACTTACCCTTTACATCGGGTCAAGTACATTTTTGCGAAAGCATTATGTGATCTAGGGGAAAGCATAATTTCCTGCCCCTCTCGATTTACAAGGTGGGTTGGGTGACCCAAAACCCACTGCGATGCGGCTACTGATGGCTGATCGAACAGTGAAAGACCTATAGGTGATACTCATTATGTGCGATTAAACATTGGAGTCATTTATGATTTCCGGCAGATTTTGGTTATTCTTGATTGTGAAGTCGTTTTGAAGTGCCTATTATTTCTTGGGAGCCCATTCCTTTGCTACAGGTATGAGCCGTAGTTGATATGGAAAAAGGGGAAGATAAAATTTTGGTTGAACAATGTAAAAGCAACCTTCACGTGTGTGGACCATTGGCAGAGTGGTGATCTCCATCGGTATCCCGCCATAACCCCACAAAGAAAAGTTGAAGAAGGAGAATGACGAAAAGTGTCAAACAAGAGTTATGGTTTGGTTATTTGGTGCTTTAGATAGTATCTGGTTGCCTTGGTCTCCCTGGGCAAAGCTCAAGTCCAACGGAATGGCCCCTTCTTTGATCAACCCCAGTATTCCCTCATGGAACAGTTGAGTTAAAAACCCAAGGAGGGATTGCGGTTTTAAGGTGAATATAGAACGAATAAAAAATCTATCCGGGCAATGCTGAATCGGCGATGAAGTGATCGAGGCATACCATCTTGATGAGTCCTGATATCCCAATTCACTTATACTCTTTTTGGGTTTCTTGCCTGTGTTCTTTTTCTCTCCAATAGACTGATTACTTTTTCTGTTGCAACCGGAATGTATATAACTTGTGTGCATAAGTTTAATTCTGGAGCAGGCTAGCTAAAATTGAATATCCTGGTAAATGGAAAATGACGCATGAACCTAGGCATAGTAATTGATAATATGTGGCTCTAAACTCATTACATAAGAGGTACCCACTGCAGTACCCTAAGTCTAAAATTCGAACTAGGTGTATGATAATCCTGGTATAAAGTGATGAGATGTCAAGTGAGGTGTGAGGAAGATTTGAATAGTCCACTATTGTTTACTGAGGCTAGCCGTGCATGGTTAGTCCTCTAAAATTAATCTGTAATAAGACAATTAGGAAAGACATAGGCCATTATTCAATATAGCCCATTTTTTAGTTAGCCTAAAGAAAAGAAAACCAAATAAAATTTATCCTTCTTTGATCCAAATGATTTAGCTTAAATTAAGACCTTTTCTTCTCACCCCCAACTGAATTTCTCTGGGTACTAATGTTGGCCCTGGTCCCTCCTTGACATGTGCACTCAGCTTATCCAAAAAGCATAAGTTGAGGGTGCTACATGTAAACAACCTCTTTAATTGCCTGACCCAACTTTGGGTAGTTGTACTTTGGACTCATGGCAAAGCCATGAGTTGAGGTTGGCTATTTGAGGAATACTCTGAAAGTGGGGTTGAAAGAACAAAGAGGAGAAAGAACAAAAGTAACTGACTACAATTGTTGAAAAAAAATTAAATAGCAAATACAGCAAGAAAGAAAAAATTCACTTACCCAAATGAAAAAGAAGAAAAATAGCAAGGTGAAAGAATATGATAAAACTGAGCGATATAAATGATAGAAAATGGTATTTTAGACTATATGGCAAGAGGCAAAAAGTCACAAAGTTACCTAAGTATACCCTTCCTCCTTCCTGACCCTGAGTGTATGTTACAACAAGCTAAGAAAGTCCTATCGTGATCCTCAAGTTTTATTTACGAATTTTAAAGCATAGACAAATAATGGCAAGCTTATGGCAATATGTCATGAATGAGTGTGATTTTTTCTGAAGTGAGTGTTTGCAAAGTAATCTTATCACTCAAAACGATATCATTGTGCGAAAATGAGGATTTTATTTTGAAGTGAGGACACTAGTTGCATTAACCATTACCACCGAAATATTAGCACCGTCGTGCTGAAATGGAAGAGGATAGTGTATTGCATGGTGAGTCTGTTTCATGTCTGTTTCCACATAATTCAAGCCTAATAGTGATAGCTGCATAATATGATAAATGTAATCAGGATGATAGCCAAATGATTGCAAAAGTATAAAACATGGTACTATTGGGTACAAAGATTGGTGGTCATTGAGGTCATAGTTGCGTCGCTTGAGAAAAACAACGAATTTATTGAGGGTGTTGATATACCGTGGTTTCACGGTAGTATTAAGTTAGTGTGTCCAAAGCCTTTTTGTGCAAATTTTTATATAAGTTTCTCTTTATTTGCAAGAAATCCGTCCAAGGATGATCTGAGGTTTTGAAGCGAACAAATGCAAGAAGGAGACCACCTACGGAGCTTGTGATGTTCCCGTCATAACTGTTACGGTCCGTAGGTGGCCAAGCGTAGTGCATCTGCTGAAGAAAATGGGAAGTCTGACCAAGTGTGGGGTTACGAAAGTGTGACGGACCGTGTAGCCATGACGCTCCGTCCTGCCACGTTTCGTCGTGAAGATAATAATTAACCTATCCCCCCTGTAACCCATATTCCAAGAGTTCAAGTGCTTTTGGCACGGAGACCCTCGACGGACCGTTGTGCTTGTAACGATCCGTTATACACTGCCGTTGAGGGTAAGTTAAAGAAAGCAGCAGAATAAAATTGCACAAGTATGGGGACGACGGATCCCTCACAGCCCCGTCATGACACGACGATCCTCACGAGGTCCGTTGACCACCAGATTGACATATTTCCAACAATAAGATTCCTTATTTGATTAGGTGTTTTATTTTCTATAATTAGTTCGAAACCTCATTTTTAGATTAGACCTTCGATTATTAGTTTAGCTCTGGATCAAATTTCGAACCTGTGAATATGTTAGATCTTGATTATTTTGAGATTCTTTTGAAAGTGATTGTTTTTATTTTTGTTGATTATCCGCAAACTTTCGGATTTTACTCTTTCTCATTGAAGTAAGTACCTGAATTCTATATCACATATTTGAATATTGTCATTATGACTAGGGGTAACTAAACTCCATAACTAGGTTGTGGACCATAAGGCTAATAGATTAGGTAAAACCTAACTAAAAAAAAATAACAATTCCTATAATATGTTTGCATGTCTTGATAATTCTTTCGTTGAAGGTTCTTTTTAACGGATGGCAAACGTTAAACGCCTCGCCTTAATAATGCCACCCTGCCAGCCCAGGTGGTAGATCATAGGAAAAGATTATCAACATAGATTTAGTGTATACTATCTAATAGTATGCTGGTATTGATTGGTACGAGGTACAACTGTCAAATCATTGAATATGATGCTTAATATGAGTTAAAGATAGGGTAGGATAAGCCACACCGTAGCTACGACCAAGGTGCGGAGTGACATTTTCTTGATGCCTGGACCAGGATTTAGAAATACTAACTTACACTTTTGCATGCAAGATACTAGGAAGAATTTTTATAGTTTACTATCGGTTATGAACTGTGGGAACACGTAAACCTAGTTACTTTGATTATTGATTAAACTCGCACCATTCGAACTGGTTTAGTTGTCTCCTTTTAATTTCGCTGCATTTCTATTTATTTATGGATAGAACCCCCCTTTTAATCATTTTAATTATCCTTTCCAAGGATAATTATTGAAACAATAGTAGTAATTTGAAGTTAAGTCTAAACTATTCTCCTCGTGGGAACCGATCCCAATCCTCACGAGTTTTGGTCATTTCCTTGACACGACCGCTTTACTTCTTATTTGAGAAGTAAGTTTGAGCGTATCATTAGGCAAGGCAAAAATGGAATTGCCTGAGAGGGAAACCGAACATGGAATTGCGGTGCAAGGAAGTATGACGATACACTGTGGGCTGCCAAAAACATTTTGGGTGGATTCTTGTGAGCAATGATCATACTTGATCATAGGGGACCACAGTTTCCTTTAGGTTTCAGATTCCCGAAGGAGGTGTGGAACCTGAAAGAACTCAATCTCACGACTTTGAGGACCTTTTTGGTTCACTGCTTTGTTCATGTTGTCTGCAGAAAAAAGAGACAGCTTGAATGCAGGCGTAGTGTTACTTCATAGGCTATGGTTTCTGATTTGTTTTTGGTTACAGTTTTGGGATGACAAAAACAGAAATATCCCGATACATTGTGTTGTGACATTTGAAGAGTTTGTCCGGTACAAGGGACAGAGAGCAAACATCTAGGATTACAAAGCAAGTGGGAGTTTGAGTGTGCGTTGGAGAAGATAACCCATAGATGTCGGAGCGATACTCAACCCAACCTCCGTACAGAAGATTTGAATGTGGGCAAGTTACAATCCCGAGCAGCTCTGTTATAAGGAGATCATCCAGACTCAGAGCACCAGATAGTTCACCTTCCTTAACTACTAGAGTCTTTTTGATATGCCCCTACAGTGATATTCGATCAAGTTGGAGCAAACCATGAAATGATGAGATGAGGTCACTTGATAAGAACGACACATGGGTGTTACTGAGTACCTGGCAGGAAGAGAAGCTTGCTGGAACAAAGGTGGTGTTCAGAATTCAAGAATGAACAAATACAAAAGAAGGTTCAAGGCTCGTTTAGTGGTTACGAGTATATTCACCAAAGGAAAGGTATTGATTAATGCTGAAATATTGTCTCCTGTTGTGACTTAACTCTCTTTCGGATTCTGTTGACTATTTGTTGCATCGGAGGATTTGGTGCATCTAGAGCAAATGGATGTAAAATCACATTTTTACATGGAGATCTGGACAAGAGATCTATATGCAGCACCGGAAAATTTGTGGTTACCCATGCAGGAACACATGGTGTGCAATCTCCACCAGAAGCTTGTCTGGACTAAAGAAAGCACCAAGGCAGTGGTAACAAGAAGTTTTTTTGACTCCTTCATGACCAAATAGTGGTTCTGCAAAGCGGAAAAGGATCTGTGTTGTACTCTTCAAAAAATACACTGAGTCATATTATTTCTACTCTGGTATGTGGATGATATGTTGATTGCATGACTATATGAGGGAGATTAATAATCTGAAGCAAGGTTGTCTGCAACGTTGAGATAAAGATTTAGGTCCAGTGAAGCAAATTTGGGGATATGATTGCTCGGGATCGATTCTGCTTTCACTTTAAATCAGTCTCGAGGATTTTAAATTTATGAGCAGATTCAGGGTAATGATGCTAAACCCGGGACTACTCCATTGTTCAAATCACTCTAAATTGGTCAAGGAGCATTCCACCCAAGACAAGCCTCGGACGTAGCATATGGCACTTGTTCATTGCTTCAGCAGTTGGAATTTGAATGTCATGATATGGTCTTCATAGACCTGATAAAGGCACATACACGTGGGAGGTTGGTAGAAGGTATCGGTGGCGAACCGGGGAAATAGCATTAGAAGTTTGTGAAGTGGCTTCTGAAATAGTCTGAAGATACTTCCAGTACTTCCTATGTTTTTGTGCAAAGGTAGGTAACTCTACAATATTTTGTGGATGTTATCATGGTTTGGGATGTGGGAATCGAGTAAAGAGGTCATCCGGTACATTTACCCCATAGGTGAACAGCAAAAATTTGATGTCCAGGCTTCCAAAGTGTTTTTCTCATTCACTACTGAAGCATAGTATGTGGCAAATAGCTGAACCTAGGAAAGAGATGATTGCTCTGCATATTTCTAGATGAATTGGGCAGAAGCCATAGCGAGAAGAATTTTTTTGTACTCCGATAGCTAGAGTGTCATACAGTTGGCTGAAAAATCCATCTATCATTCAACGCAAAGCATATCAAAAGCCGTTACCATTGTCACTTGCAGGCCCATGGAGAAAAAAAATGGGTTTGGAATATGTGTTTGGAGAAGATAGAGGGTGCAAAGAACCTTACAGACATGTCGACGAAATTTGTTGATGTTGGGAAACTGGGGTTATGCAAAACTCGATTGGGCTTCTGAAGTTGTTGCTACATATTTGCGTGCGGTAAAGATTTTTTGGTATTAGAGATTTTTGTGAGAATGTATTTTTTGGATGACTGAATCAGTCTCCAAGTGGGAGAATTTTTAGGTTGTGAAGTCTGATTAATATTTAATGTATAGTCATATTTTAATGTTCTCGCGGTTCAACCAAATTTTAGGCTGAACTATTTATTCTCTATATCCTAAATTACTCTGAATAATTAATATATATACCCCACCGCCGTGAAAGTTTACATGGGGTGTTACCACGAAGTGTTGATTTCTCTCTTTCTCTCTCAGGATCTCTCATTTCTTTCTCTCTAACGTTCTTGTGTTCTTCATTCATCAAGTGTGTGTGTGTGGTTCGATCTTAAACATAGTTCATCTCATGATCGAACACCCACTTACCATTATAGTGCAATTTAAGACTGTATATTTTTGGATCTTCTGATAATAGAAAATATGATATTTAGTGTCAATGTAACAAACATCACCAATGCAGAAAATACAAAAATAAACATATAAATCCAACAACAAAATGTAACTAGTCCTTTCAAGATCAAATATTTGTTGAATTTGAATGATTAAGTAATTGTGCAACTAATGTCCTTAAAGAAGGAGTTGTCAACTTGTAATTTTTGTATTGCTATTCAACTTTTTAAAACTTCTTTTTATATACTTTTTTTTCAGAAAACATGAAGGTGGGACAATGTTAGGAGTGAATTAGGCCTTGACTCTCACTTGTATATTTCATGAAAAAATAAGACTGAATATTGGCATATATTTTAGTGTCCAATACAAGGGGTGTGAGTGTTGTAACGATGTAGCAAAGCTGAGATCAAAATGAGAGAGTCTATAGGACTCATTCTCCTTTACAAGTTGATCACTGGACATTGTCCAAAGTAACCAAAACACCAAAAAGAATATGTTCCTACTATAATCTAAAGTAAACTTTTCTCTTTTGTGTGTTCTCCTATATTAGCCATATTAGCAGTACTAGTATTCACTTTTATCCATATAAGTAGTACTAGTATTCACTTTTATCTATAGTGAGATGAAAATATTTCATTGTATAGCTCTAATAAATAGCATCAATATAAAAAAAATGTGAGTAATCATTCAAGTTTAGAATATATACTATAAACATGTTATTTTTATGCTTGTTAATACTAATATAAAGCAACTGATTGTTGATTAGTACTTTTGCTTTTCGTTGTAGTTTCTTGATATTATTTGTTATCAATCTAGTACTGAAGACCAATATAGCTTTAATTATGTATATTAAATAATATATATATCAATATAACTACAGAGAACATCTTCTAAATAGTTATAATGGGTATGTATTTATGTTTTGATTTGCCACATCAATATTTAATCTTTTTCTTGATCAATAAATATCAAAGTTATAGACTAATTAAATAGATAGAGTACTTACATGTTGGTGTGAATTGTAGTCCATACTGTTAGGTAGTGGAGCCTGATTAATTTTAGGTTTTCCTATTTATTTTCTATTTTAGGATTTCCTAGTTATTCTCTATTTTAGGTTTCCTGTTTATTTCTCTGTAATAAAAAATACTCTGATTTATTAATATAAATAGACCTCACCGCCTGGCAGTTTTACCTGCCACGATGTTTTACCACGAAACATGAGTTTTCCTCTTTCTCTCTCTAGAATCTCGCATCTCTTCCTCTTGACAGTTCTTTTGTTCTTCCATTCATCTAGTTTTGTGCGTTATTAATCCTACAAATGAGTATCATAGCAGGGAGATTAACACGATCACATAATATGGATAGTTTGAAGCTTGGAATCTGAGAAGTTTGTGGATCCTTATTTTATTTCTGGAAGATGCAAGATCGAAGATTATCTGTACCAAAAAAAAAAAAGAAAGCTCTTCACGAACGCTTTGATCGGGTGAATCGGAATCATGATGTGAGTGAAGTGGACACTTCAAGGATCGCCACAGCTCCTAGGGTTGATTCATTGACTTTGGTCAGAAACGTTGGCGTTCAACCTCTTGAAGGAGAATACTACTCCGGTCTTGTTGACGGCCTTGCAAAACATGTATGAAAACATCGGCTATGAAACAAGGTATATTGATTGGCTAGATTTATTCAATTTTACAGGTGCCTTAAATTGGATCCATTTCTTATCATATAAACGAGTTCAATATGAGTGTGAGTCAACTCAATTCTGTGGATATTAATTTCGAAGATGAAATTAAGGCTTTGATTTTGATGTCCATCCCTGCCCGAGTCTTGGGATACTGTTTGGTTGCTCTGCGATAGCAGTTTCCCGTTGATTTGAGAAACTAAATTTTGACATGAAATCCGTGATGTTGTTTCGTAGCGAAAGTATTCCGGCCAACCGAGAATGTAGAATTCGCGGGCAGTGCTCTCAGCGTAAAAAAAATAGGTGAATCGAAAAGGGGGAGAAGTAAGAGAAATATACACACAAAAACATACACATGGTCGAATCAAACAAAGAAATCGGAGGACAATCCCTGAACACAGCAAACCTGACTTGTTTTGGAACTGGGAGAAAAAGGGCACTTCAGCGAATTGTCCACAGCCAAGAAAACAGAATTCCAGAAATTTGGAGATGACAATGATCTTTAAATTTCACAGAGGACTTGGGGATCTCTTTCCTTAGTGTGAACAGCCAGTTTGAATCATGGGATTTTTGGATTCTGGTGCATCTTTCCAGTTTCTTCTCCAAGCAAGGAGTTGTTCCAAAATTTTCCAATCTGGAAATTTTGGAAAAGTATATCTTGCTGACTAAAGCCTTAGAGATTGAAGGAAAAGAAGGATGTTTGCATAAAGACCACCTCGGGAAAACCAGTGGCCATGTGGAGATGTCAGATATATTCCTGGGATCAAGAAAATCTTTATCTCTGTGTGGTCAGTTGGATAGCACGGGATATGCAGCATAGTGGGGAAAGGTTCGTGAGTCGTTGGAAAGTGTATGTAGTAGGCGTCGTGGACAAATCTGGAACCGTTGTACAACCATGCAGGGTGTAAATAAACATGTCGTTGTTGCTGATTGGGCTTCCAGTTCATGGCTGGGCCAACAGACTGGGACACTGAGTACTAAATGAATAAGCTTCTGGTTGGCAAAAAGGAGCATTAGAGTTCTTAAGAAGTCTGGTTGATATGGTCTTTGGCGAGAGCTTGTTTTTTGGGAAAACAGAAAAGAGTAAGCTCCCCAAAACTCCTATATAGCCACGAAAGTGCGGTTGTAAATGGTCCATACAGATGTTTGGGGACCCAACATCTTCCATTACATCACTTGGAGTATCCAGATTCTATGTTACCTCATTGAATGATTTCCAACCAGGCAGTATGGAGGTACTTCTGGAAGCATAATTCAGATGTGTTTGAACCTTTCAAGAAGTGGAAAGCTGAAGTTTAGAATCATACCGGTTTGAAATCAAATGCCTAAGTCTAAACATGGAGGAGATTATGACAAATCAGAGTTAAAGGGCATTTTGTGCATTTGAGGGATCAGGTTGATGAGAACATTTCTAGTAAGGCAAGGCCGAATGGTAATTGCTGTAGAGGATGAACAGAACATTGAATGAGCGTTAATGAATGAGGATACACATGTGGGCTGCCCACACCTTTGGCGGATAGCTGTTATCACAGCTGCATACTTGGATCAACAGGGGACCACATCATTCCTTTTAGGGTTCTTAAGATTACAGAGGGGTGTGGACTTGAAAAAACTCAAGTACTACACTTGAGGACTTTTGGTTTCAACTGCTTATTTCTGTTTGACCAGAAAAGAGAGACCAGATTGATTGTCAAGGCTGTGAAGTGTTACTTCATGGATAGGAATATGGTTCTGATTTTGTTTGGTTTACGTTTTTGGGATGACAAAACAGAAAATCCTTGAGACAATTGTGACGTGACCATTTGATGATTCTTCCTGTACAAGGACAGAGAGCAGAAGGTTCTAGAGATTACAAAGCCTGGGAGTTGATGTTCATGTTGGAAAAGAGTAAACCCCAGAGTGTCGAAGCAGATCTCACCAACTCCTAGCTGAAGAATCTGAAGTGGAGTCAGTTACACCTGAGCAGGTGTCAAGAATCATCCATGTCCATCGGGGCAACCAGATAGGTACACCTGCATTACCTATCTATTATTTATTTGATGAGCGGGGAACCATAGTCCTTTTGATGAGGCCCTAAACAGTGGAGGATTCGATCAAGTGGGATCAAGGCATGATGATGAGATTGAGGTAACTTGAGAAGACTGACCCCATGGGTGTGACTGAGTACCTGCAGGGAAAGAGCTTTGCTGAACAAGTGGTGTTCAGAATCAAGACGCACCAGATGGAAAAAAGGTTCAAGCTCGTTTAGTGGTTAAAGGATATCACAAAGGAAAATGTCCTGGATTATGTTTAAATATCTCGTCCTGTGTGAAGTTAACCTCTATTCGAATTCTGGTTGAGTATTTGTTGCATAGGAAAATTTTGCACTGAGCAAATGGATTAGAAACAACATTTTTACATGGAGATCTGGCAAAGAGATCGATATGCAGGCAACCGGAAGAATTTGTGGTTCCATTCAAGGAAAAACATGGTTTGCAAGCTCACCAGGAGCTTGTTATGGACTAAAGCAAGCACCAGCAATGTCAAGAAGTTTGACTCTTCATGACAAGAGTGGTTCTGCAACGCTGAAAAGGATCCTGTTGTTACTGACTATTCAAGAAAATACACTGATTCATATGTTTCTGTTTTCTACTCAGTGTAATGTGGGATGATAGGTTTATTGCAGGAGCTAGTATATGGAGAAATTAACAATCTGAAGAACAAGGTTGTCTGCATCGTTTGAGATGCCAGATTTGGGTCCAGCAAAACAGATTTTGGGGATGGCAATAGTTCTCTTCTCGGGATAGATCTGCTGCACTTTAAATCTATCTCAGGAGTTGTACATTGAAAAGGTGTGAGCAGTTCAGGGGTTAATGATGCTAAACCATGACTACTCCATTGGCAAATCACTTTAGAATTGTCAAAGAGCAGTCACCCAGACTGCCGAGGAGCGTGATCATATGACACTTGTTTCCATATGCTTCATCAGAGTTTGGTAGTTTGATGTATGTTATGGTCTGCACTAGACCTGATTAAGCACTCAGTGGGAGTAGTTAGCAGGTACAGTGGCGAACCCTGGGAAAGAGCATGGGAAGCTGTGAAGTGCTCTGAGATATCTGAGGTAACATTCCGTAACTTCACTTGTTTTTGGCAAAGTCAAGGTGATCTACAGGGTTTTGTGGATTCTGATCTTGGTGGTGATGTTTTACGCGAGCAAAGGTACATCCGGGTACAGTTACATTACCAACCAATAATGGAACATCAGTGAGTTGGATGTCCAGGCTTCAGAAGTGTGTTTCTCTTTCATCTAATGACTGATTGTGGGGCATAGCTGACGCGTGGGAAAGAGATAATGGCTGGCAGATTATCTTTAGGAATTGGGCAAGAAGCAGAGCAGAGAAGATCTTTAACACAGATAGCCAGAGTGCCATAGACCTTTGGTGAAAAATCCAGTCTATCCTTCGAGATACAAAAGACATCAGAAGCGATACCATTTCACTCGCAGGGCAGTGGAGATGGTGCTATGTGCTTGGAACGATAGTGGTTGCAAAGACCCGACGACATGTTGACGAAAGGTGTTTGATGTGGGAACTGAGTTTATGTAAAACCTCGTTGGTCTTCTGTAGTTGTTGCTACAGATGTTTGCGGTGCGGTAAAGATTTTTTTGATGTGAAGATATTTTTTTTTGAAATGGATATTTTTTGATGACCTGAATCAGTCTCCAAGTGGGAGAATTGTTTAGGTAGTGGAGCCTTATTAATTTTAGGTTTTCCTATTTATTTCTCTGTAACCAAATACCCTAGATTTATAATATAACTTACCTCCCCGCCGTGGAGTTTACTCACGAGGTTTTACCACACAAACATTGCGTTTTCTCTTTCTCTCTCTAGAATCTCTCATCTCTTCCTCTTGAAAAGTTCTTGTGTTCTTCATTCATCTAGTGTGTGTGCGTGAATTCGATCCTAACACATACTTATAACGCAATTTCATCGTCATCCTTTTCTCTTTTTTTTTTCAGGAGGTACAATAAGCAAATTTTGAATGCCCTAGAATTGTTCTCACACAAGAGAAAAACAACCAAAGAGAAGTTATCATCGAGATATATGAATTCTTTCAATTATTCATGATCAAACCATTAATTTTCATCAAAGCGAAAGAAGTATGAAGACAACATATGATTATGAGGCAAGGATGCGACAGAAATACTTTTAAATTTTTGTACAATTAGTTTTTTTCAAGTATTTTACCTAATAGTGCCAGAATTGTCCTTCCCGTTAGTAAAAGATATGTTAACAAAGTTAACGTTTCTTAGTGATTAGATCAAAATCACTTAAGCTAGTTAATTCAAGGTTAAATGTGCACAGTCAAATATCACAAGGACTAAAAGTGAAATTAGGCAATAACACAGGGATTAAAAATGTCATTTCCCCTATCAAATATAATCAAATATTATTCTCTAAACAAAATTACAATTGACATAATTATTGGCCAATTATGGTAAATGTTATATGTTGTTTTAATAGCATTGATTGGCTATTAAATTGCTTTTGATCTATCGTTAAACTTTTGACAATTGACTCACTTTCATTATTGTCAATAACTCCTAATTATAAGCCTTTTATTGTCTTGTCTTCATAACTGGTGGAGGATTGAAGCTTTTCTACAAAGTTTCTCATATTTCCGTTATATAAAATCCTAAAGTGCTGAGGGAGTAGTAAGTATAGTAGATGAGAGCAATTGAAATTCCCTCTCTTCAATTTTATATTATGCTGGGTTTTATATGAAAAAAAATCTTTGTTAGTTTCTGGCTCCTAGTTTTTATACTAGAAGAGATTGTTGAATCCTGGGGAATACACTCTTATCCGGGTGAAATATTCTTAAGGACAGTGTCATTCGATTCGCCTCATGCTATGAGAATAACCTAGAAGAGTTTGTGGTGAAGTACAAGTATTGGTGAATTCGGTAAGTGTTCGTAATGAAGATATTTTTCGTAAGAATTTACAACAATCTTAAGGATATTTATACTTTAGTTTTACGAAAAATACTAATCTAAAATTTAGGGGAAATAAAAAAAAATGAAAGGAAAGGCAACAAGTTGATTTGATGTTATGGAGGAAGTTCAATTGATTTGTATGTGATATATTATTATTTCAGATTTAATAGAAGGGTGTTTGTATAATTACGTAAGCATCTTTCAATATAAAAGAAGATTGGAGAATGATATCCAGCTTACCAGAAAAATAATTTGTGTAAGCGATGATATAAATGTTGTGATCCATTTCTCAGGCGATTCTTGTAGCTAATACGTGAAAGTAAGAAATTGAGTGTTTAGATTTTTTGTGTGTTGAATAACCTTTGTGATAACTAAAGTTTTAGTGTCTTCAAACCGCGAACGTGTAGAAGAAAAAATTATATATTGGGTTTTTTCGAGAACTAAAAACGCAATTCTTATTATGAATGGAAAAACTCTTCTTATTAAACTATATATTAAATATTGACATTATTTGAGATGTTACATGTTTTAATATGTGTACTAGATTGATGCTTATGTATTTATAAAAAATAAAATAAAATTTGAATGAATATTTATTTTAGTTTAATACGATGTCAATTTCGATGGTGTATTTTCAATGTTTTATTTTTCAACGCTTTCAGGGACCTTAGATTATCATTTTTGTGAATATTTTCTCTACATATATAAAAGTGTTTGTAGACAAATAAAGAGATCAAGTTTTTGATATTTAATCTATAAATTTGTATATTACGAATGAGGATTTTATGAAAAGTTTATTCCCCTACTATGAAATTATTGGAAGTGTAGGGGTGTCTTATGAAATGGATTGTGATATATGATTCTGTGGACCAATCTAAGTTTATTTTTATTATATGTTGTTGTAATATTATATATACATATTAATGTGATTCAATGCAACATTTATAGTTGGAAAAAAAACTAAATATTATTGATTATGTTGAAGAATGTTATATGATTTCGTTTGGTTATTAATGACTTTTATACTTTACTAAAGGATACAATTGTGCCATGTGAATCTAAGAATTCACTAGTAATTATGAGTTATTTTTTGTGGTGGTGCCATAAAATAAAAATCAACTAATACAGTTGTTGTGGAAACTAATTGGTGATAAGACCAAGTATAGTTAAGATAATTTTTAGCGTATATTTTTAATTGGAATAAAATCAATTTTATGTGACTAAATTAGAACATGTGTTTGAGATATAATTTGATGAAAATCCTATACTGAAATGAACTATTTATGTAAGTAAATAAATAAATAATGTGTAGTCGAAGGTAAATTTGATCAATTCATTGACTAATTAAACATCGAGGGGAGTAAGATTTAAGTCAATTTGAGAAGATCAACAATGATGGTACCCAACCTATATGATTGGAGATCCCATGAATTAGGTTCATATGGTTTAAAACAATCATAGTGCTAAGTAAACACTGTAAAGTAGGTCCTCCTATGAGTGTGCATTATAGCGTAATAATTTGCAAAGAATAAGTGCGGCAGAGTTAGAGATCTTAATCCAAGTAATTCCTTTTATAGTGTGGGGTATGCTCTGAGAAACCTTGATGATTGGGACTTATGAGTGTGAATGTGCCGCTTCTATGCAATTGGACAGATTTCTAGAGCACTCATGAATATCTAGGAACACACATGGCTTCTTAGTCACTGTGATTAACTAGGGGTGTGCATCGGTGGTTCGGGTTCGGTTTAAGTATAATCGGTTCGGTTTAGCGGTTTTTCGGTTTTTTAAAATAGGTTAACCAATAACAAACCATAAGAAAATTTTTTTATCGGTGTTTATGTTATCGGTTCTGTTACGTGAACCAATAGAAAATGTCAATCAAATAATATATAATAGTACGTATGTTATAAGGTACATGTTATAAACTTACGCCAAAAACATTACTAGAAACTTTGAATGTTGATCCACTTACTAACATCAAACAACGTTGCAATAAGCGTATCGCCTACAATGTAACGAACTAGAATTTACAACTAAAATAAAATATTTCAAGAGACAATCTGAACAGTTGCTGGATCCACGCGATAAGCAACAAAGTTTATCCTGAAAAACTAATATTGAATCTATTTAGGTATTACATTAGTATATAATATTGAGGAAGGGTAAAGTAGTAAATAAACCCTATAGTCTTCTGGGTTATCGGTTTTTTTACCCATAACCCAATAGGGAAAATCGAAATCGACCCATAACCAATAATTATTTTTAGAAAAAAGTACTTAAATACAACTCTTAATTATCTTAATAACCAAGGTCAGCCAACCACTTATTATAAAAATTTCAAAAATCCCGTATTCCACCCCAACTAAAAAAATGATAAAAGATACATAAAGATTCCCACCCTTTTTTCACCCAATGTGGCAAGTTACTGTACCCAAACTAATCCTATTTTTCAAGCTACCCGACTTCCCCAGTAAATTCCCCCATTAAAAATTACCATATTTATTTCCTTTTTTTTTCCATACATTTTAGGTGTACAATTTGTCTAATTTGAATCCCATTCCACACGTTTGCAGGTAATAAAATTGAATTCCAGTCAAATGCAACCATCTCTAATTTGGATATCTTGTAGGAGTCTCCTCTTTCTAACCAGATTTTATAAGTTTTTAAGGGTAAAACATTGGTCTCCTTCAATTCTCTTCAAATTTTTCGTGGTGAGTTTACAAATATTATGGAAAGGAGTGTACATCTGGAGGATGGTCATCCACCGTGTTTATGATTCTGCTGATGAGTGGTGGGCTGCGACCCGATCTCCGCGATGCATGACCCATTATGATGAAGACAAACCAATGTACTTGAGCCACACGAATAAGACGGACCGACGCACCTCCGACAAAAGGCCCCTAGGAAAGTCCATCAACTGTTTTCCCCGACCCCCACTTCCTAAGGTATTTGTTTTTTAAAAATTTCTACAGTTTGTGTTTTTGTGATAAAACCCTCTTTTCCTTGTTGTCTGTGTTGGTCAAGTGCTTCCCCTTCCTGTTCCCCCTGCCCCAAAGTCTGCCGGTGTCCCGGGCAGTAATCACACACGCAGCACCGCACCCCAACAGAAGCGCAGCCAGAAGCTTTAGCACAGCAAAGTGAGTAACAGCACAAACCAGGACCAAAGACAGGACGAACACGAGCATGATTGGGGAACACAATGTACACTGCTAGGTGTGTATCCGATTCATAATGTTTGTCAATGGATTTGAGGTGTGTATCAGGTGAGAAGAGGGACACGGTGTCGTAAAATTTTAAGTTCATCAATAAAGTTCTGTTATCGACTAAGTAAAAAGCATATGTGTTTTTACAGATAGAGATTAGAACGAATAGGATGCTATATATAGGTAATAAGTTAGTGGTTTGTATTGAGTAAATATAACAAAAGTGTGATCGTGACCGTGATAGGATATAAATGTAAGTAAAAGTTAAACAAGTTTATCTACAAATATTTTATAGTTAATCAGTTTAATAAGATGTATAAATAAGCTTTATAAATCCAATGTCTTTAAATTTTGACGTTAATGTACTACATAATAATTCACTTAAAACTGAATATGAAGGGTTTTAATATATAAACTATTATAGTTGCGCGCGAGGTATACAAAGATGCGGGGAGACATAATCTTATAGACCACGAGTAGTCAAATACATAAATCTAGCAAGAAGCTTGAGATGCTGTTAGATTTTGAGATATAGAGATATGATGTATCAACGATACATTCATATAAACACTACAAGCTGCCAAACAAAAATGAATATTATTGTACATATTTTACAATACTTTTGTACGAAAATCGAGAAACAAACAAAACAGGGAGGGAAATATGTTGTTAAAAACAAATTCCCGCACATCCATTGAGGTTTTGGAGAGACTTTCAATTTGATTTGTGGAATAAAATCAAATTATCACATAAAACACGAAGGTGTTGCACTGTTATAAGAACCACCTTTTGGACCATATTGGAAATTCTAAATGTAATTCCGGGTCAGTACCAAAGTGTGGTGTTGGTGAGGTGCGACATGAAAATAAAGAGGTACTGCATGTTCGTCATACCCAATGGGCATGTATTGGTGTTTGGAATGAAGGAATTTGCCATTGTAAACTGGATAAAAGGCAAAGAAATGTTAAGAAATTTCATATCCTAATTCCACTCTGAGACAGGTTATTACAAAACTATCCCTGATTGTCTTTGCATGGGGTATAACCACAAGCGGATCGATTGATACGCGTTGTGCCACGGGTAATTGGAGAGACCACACAGGAATCTTGTGGACAAATGGCAATATCGGTCTTCATCAATAACGTTCTTGGTTATGGCATCTTGGTGAGGACCTTCATACGTATAGAAGAATTTCTAATGGTCGAAGATGGTAGGTATGAAATGTATCCTTGGGGTCAGATTGCATTTAATAAGTTGATTACATCATTCAGGCAAGACTTCAACCAAAGCAAACAGATGTATCGCTTATTTGGTATGCCTTATGCATTCAACGTTTGGATTTACAAATGTGCATCTACTATAAGTCCAGACATTGCTGTTAAAGTGGCGAATGGTATTCTGAGGATATGTAATTGGAAAGTGGTGGCTTAAAAGCCAAGATATGAAAAGTTAATGACTAGCATTTTCTCCGAGGTAACATTGATTTTAAATTATCTTTTAATATTGTATCAATAAGCTTTATAATTTTTATTGTTTAATAATATTTTTTTGTTATACATCACCTTCTATAACATTTAAAATATTTAATTGCAGAATCTTCTGTGTCAAACATTGCACCAACGCAAGATGAGGTGGATCCCTCGATTACCAGATAGGCAAGAGGTCAACAGAAAGAGAAATGAAGTTATCTACGCCACCTGTTGGTGCAAAAAAGTGCATACGAAGATAAGTAGGTTTTGAGGATTTTTCAACAAAGCCCTCCTGATCATTTATTTGCGAAGATCATCTTGTGTATCAGATACCATAATCTCCACCACATCAAAGAGGATTTAAAGGACTATCGATACACATTAAAACAAAAGGGTTCGAAAAACTTTGGCAAAGCAGTCAAAGACGCAAGTAAATCGTCATTCTCAACGCCAGCTAAGGAACATACCCCCGCTTGCTAATGTATCTGCTGCCCATGGATCTTCACAACGTTCAAAAGATACGTATGTATATTCCGATAATGAAGAACTGAAACAACATATAAGGACACGTAAGTAACGATATTATTTTTTAAGGTTAATTCTTAAATATAAAGTTGGACTAGTGTAATTTTTTTTTGAATAGGGGACAGGAAATTTGAGTATCTTGGAATTTGATTTAAAGGCTTAATCACATGAAGGGGTGATGAATTCTAAGAATAGGGAGGATGGCCAGCAATCAAAGGTAATGTATTGTGTAGGTGTATTTGCGTTGTGTTTGTTATAAATTTCATAGGTCATTATGTTACAAATTCCATTAATGAAGGATATGAGCGGGCAAGGTCTACACCAAAAATGTTGAAGTTTTACGGATGAAGAAGGGTAATGAGGACCACCAAGCAACATCTCCGATACAAATGGAAACGTGATGTTGACCATAGGTTTAATTTACTTATTAATTTGTATATAAAATTATATAATTTATCATTAACTTAATTTTCTTTAAAAAATAAAGACTTGAAGATACATTGAAGAATCATCAAGGAATGAAGGGGCGTTCAGAACTTCAATCCCCAAAATTCAGGGATAGTTCATCTTCAACTGATGATACATGTGAACACAGCAAGGTAATTTATAGAGATATGCATTATTAGTATTCATCCAAAATTTTAAATTGATACATGAAAATGTGCAAGTATTGATTCGTGTAATGTTTATTATATATTAGATACATTGTATGTTTTATTTGATAATTATGATAACACCTGCAGTTTTAATTGGATTAATATGATAACATGTATTTACTGTTCACATAGTATTTTCCAGTTACTGTGTTATTATTTACTATTACTTTTGTATTTAGGTGTACAGGATACATTTCCAGTGCAAAGATAATATCTTTTGAATTAGTAAATTTGTTTTCTCTCTATACAATTAACAATCATTTGTGTATAATTATTTGAGGGTTAAGGTATCCTTTAAATTGATTCAGTACATTTTTATTCAGGATTCCCCCATCAGCAACAAACGCCTCTCAATCATTTATTTAAGGAACAATAAACGAAGGATTACAGCGGTAATTTAATCTTCCTGTATCATATCAATATCATATGTCATCAATAATTTTTAATCATTCAGTGTAAACCATGTAGGATTCTACACCAAATGGTCAATTTCTCCGGAATACACGCGAAAAGCCCTGAATTACGTTATCTACTCATGCCAATATTCAACAGGAGTTTAACAGAAATCAAAAGTTTGCTTTTCGGAAAATCACTTACGAGTTGATATTCCAATCACAGATATTTGTTGTCCGAAGTGAAATAAATACTCCTCATGCACGTAGTCCGGGCTAGCTTCGGAAACATGACAATCCCCTTATTTAACTTCATTTGGGTCAAGTTAAAAAGGAAAAGAAAAGCGGGTCATGACTGATGTTGTAATTCGTCCACAATTTTCCATTTCTCTTAAGGATGTGAGATCACAAACCAAAAGCCCTTCATAGGTATTATAACAATGAGGCGATGTGGTGATATTAGTACCCAAGAATACCCTTGATCGTTGCAAGAGATGTATCAGTACAGGAGAGGTCAATAATCAAAGTCATGAAAGGTTGTTCAATACCAACTGGTTACCATCGCATCTGGTGGATGAGGTTTTTTCCGAGTCCAATTAGATGGAGATTTTTACAATTGGTATTTAGTTGTGGTTGTATTGAATCAGAGGTGACTACCGTGTATAAAATCTGCTTTGGGCACAAGGAAATGGTGTATATTCTAACGGAAAATAAAAAAATTGGTCAAGGCATGTTTTTACCTTCTACCTGATTGACAGTGGTTTCTTGAATACAATGCGCGGACAAACTGGTAGTTCTTGATTGCATTACAAGGAAAAAACAAACGGGTGTACCTTAAGAGTCACATAGTCTTTCAAACATGAATACGCTGAAGGTTATTATGCAACAAGAAGACATAGCCTTGTAAGTATTTTCAATTCTGGTCTACAATATATGTGTAAGCTATTTTCCAAACTTTCTCTTACGTATTTTGTTGAGGGATGAGGTTTATCGTAGGCTAACTTTGCAGACGTTTTTGACGTGACCAACTTGTGATCACACTGATGAATGGATGGCACCTCTTAAATTACCTAGAATCGATATGTGCATTGTTATGGAGATATGACAAGCGACAAGGCAATGGTGGATCCATAAGTTGGACAATGACGGGCTCCACCAAAGAATAAGGGTCAATTCACAACACCAACTGAAGATGACATTGTAAACAGGATAGTAATTAGCTGGGACAGGATGACACCAAGTTTATATGTTGTTTTGTGTGAAGGGGACAATTTCTATTTATTTTTTTTTTCTAAAGCTTATTGGTTATTACAAGCGTGTTAGTTATTAATGTTAGCTTTTGTTTTCAAGTTATTTCAATTTTTTTTTTTTTTTAGAACACAGTTGTTGCGTTATAAGTTAAGGTACAAAATTTTTAGGTTTCGTTTTTTAAGTAATTTTGACAGCTAATTTACAAAATGAAGTATAGCACTTAAGTCTATGTGTATGATACATTATTTAATTTGAGTTTTAAGTATTTTTCACTTATAAAAATGAGTGTATATGATACAAAGTGATATAATTACTATACATGTTAAAATCTTGCAGTTATATATTAGCAACTTGAATTATACGCATGTATATGGATACATTCATATAAATAAAACAAACTAATTCACAGATTAATATTTACAGTGCAAAGCACCACTGAACGTAATATATCAAAAAATTATAGTTCATAAAGGCGAGTACACACGAAACATGTAGTACACTATGGGTGCATATCGGTCGGTTCGGTTCGGTTTTGAACTTGAACATTATCGGTTATAGTGTGTTATAGACTAGCTAAAAACCGTTAAAGAACATTAAGTTATCGGTTAATGGTTATGGGTGTAATCGGTTGTCGACCCTTATCGGTTTCAGGTATTCGGGTTAAATCGTTAACATATCACACCAATTTTTAAAAATAAAAAACACATTGAAGAACAGGCAAAAGTCATGCAGGCTGCTGCAACGGTGCAACTAAGTGGGAAAACATACTAAGCAATGAGCAAAACACTTACCACTGCCTTTTTCTTTCTTAATTGCTTCAAGCCAAAGTACACACTAAAAAACAAACAAAACAGTACATGATTTCAATATCATCACAACCTTTTTTTACTAGGGTAGGTGCGCATGGAAACCCAAACTATCTAATGGCCCAAAAGCAAAGACTTGCAAATAGCAAGGGTATCTTAAAGAAACAGGGAAATACTACTCCTTGATACGCTTACAAGTGACACTTGATGCTGAATCAGAGAGTCTTTCAAGAAAAACACTAGAACAATTCTACTAGAAAAACACAAAAGCCACAAAAAGTCAGCAGCCACAGAACACACCGCCACAGCTGACAGCCCACAGCAACAAGCCCACAGCCCAAAGAAAATTCTTACTGGACACAACAGCCACAAGCCCACAGCAGTCAGCAGACTAAGCACCAACACAACATTTTCTTACTAGAAAAACACGCGACACACAGCCACAACAGTCAACAAATCCCCAAACAGCTCACACAGGCGCAATCAAATTTCAAAAATTCAAAATAGCAGTCACACCAAAAACTGAAAATTTAAGTCCAAACATATAAGTAGTACTAATATTTCCCAAATTCAAGTAAAACAAATAATAGCTGTAATCAATTTTGCGAAGTTAACGATTTCTGGTCTTGTTTCCAAACAAAGGTTTAACATGATTTCTTAAGGAACAGGAGTGCCATTTATAGTGCCGCATGGTAAAAGCAAACACGACCACAATGAAATACATTTCAATGTCACGATCCACTTTCTTTTTCTTCAAAGTTTTTCATAGTGATTCCAATAGGTGATCGAGCATTAGAACCATGGAAGTTGAGGCATGATGAATATCTGATGAACAAAGAAACAGGAAAGCATAGATATTTTAATGATTAAAATAAAAGATTTAGTCAAGATAAAGTGATAAACTGATACAGAACCCCAAATTCTACTGGGAGAAGCTTTGCACAAATATTTGTATTCAACCATATATTACATACCCATTACTCATTAGTCATCAGAAAAGGAAGTCATCATAAAATCATGCATAAATAACAGATAAATAAAAACCACATGTATGAGTAAATATAAGGGGGGGGGGGAGCACCTCATAGTAAGACATTAACTTCCTTTTCCTTTAGTAGAGTTGTGAAGGGGGAAACCTCCAATTTTACATGTCATCATGCAAGTTCGTTTCAAAGTTTTGCCCCCCCCCCCCAATATAAAGACAAATATAACAAGTCAAGGCTCAAGAATTAAAAATAAAAATATAGAATAAAACTATTCACAGTTTTTACATCAATAAGGTTCTTTTTTTAACTTCTTCAGTTGCTCAAGAAAATCTAAATCTTCCTAAACTATGGGTTGTGGCTCACTCGAAGCCAATCTTTGAAGGCACACTAGAGCTTTACCCCAATTTAGGAGTTAAGGAACTCCTAACGAAATCAAAGTATTGCGTCCTCCAGTATAAAAGCCACATCAGACGCCCACCTTGAAACGGGGAATAGCAACACAATTTTCTCGAGGGGGGCCACATCTCAGAAAGAATTGGAATCTAGGGGATGTTAACTTACACCCAAAGCAATACATCAAAATCTTGATTTTCAAACTCAATTTCTTCATCAAGAACTTAACTAATTGAATTTGAACGTGCTCCCTCCTTTTTCAGATGATAGTTTTTGTAAGTCCTCAAAAAAATTCCCCCAAATCTCCTCCAGACCTTGAATCAACAGACCTTGAATCAGAATACCACCTCAGTGAAGAAAAGGGCCATTTTTATCAGGAATCAACGGTTTCGTATACTCATTAAACAAAGATTCCAGGATGTTCGCAAACACACCGATTGCTAAAGCAGCCCTTTTTTCCCAAACATCTTCCTAGTGCCAAAGCCAAAGAGTGAAAATTTGTGACGAGGATCCAAAACAATGGTATAAAAAACCGTTTTATTCATTTTTTCATCGTATCACCCAAATATTTATCAAAATTTATCCTCATATTTTTCCGCCATTTAGCCCAACAAAACATGATCTCATTTGATATCAATTGATTCAAGTAAACAACCAAACTGACAAATTTCAAGAAAAATAAGATTTGATTTGTCACATATCGTGGATCAAGATATCTTCAAAGTAAGATAAAAAAATTCAAGAAACTTTTGGATTAGCTGTACGCCCTCCATCACTACTCAAAAATGTTACCTGGTAGAATTTTTATCAACATGATCAACAAACTTAAGATGTAGTGTCAAGCCAATATCACGATTGGCGTACTTAAAATGCACATTCAATCAATTACCCCCTCCAACATCATGTAGGTTGGAATTCCAACTTGTAGGAACATCCAAAGCATTAAAGACCCTTTTTTTTTAGCAAGATTTTCATTTCACACATTCTTGAAACTTTGCCACCTGCAGAGGATTGTCTGAGTATTTCACTGCTTGCCTAACTCGTTCAATAAGATACATTTGCTTCTTTTGATTACCGTCTTGAACAATAAGATTTACAATACGAGCCATACACCTTATATGAAGGGGACTATCACCCATTAGGTTGCTCCCCCATTTAGTAATTGACTTAAGACAACTCAGTATGTGGTCACAATATTTTTGAACCAGCTTATTCAACTGGTAACGGTGAAAATGTGGATGAATCCCCACTCATTGTAAGCACGTACTAATAGACGTTCCAAGATCTTCACCTAATGACGAGTGATGGACAAAAATTGATTAATTTTGTATGCAATAGTCCAATTTTTTAGGGCATCCAATGATCGGAATGCCATATAGTTTAATTCTTGGAGGAAGTCTACGTATAAGGGGTTAAAGGGGGGGGGGTGGACACCCTTGGTTTTTGTTCTCTAAAAAAAGCCCTCAACTTATGTTTTTTTCATCAAAAGATTAAAACAATCATGAGTCACGAGTGGTACGAGAAGGAATGTGGATACAAGGTTTGCTACTTTCAGAAATTGTTTAAAAACTTCTTTTTTCAAACAAAATATAAAAGGACGTTCATTCAATAATACAATACGAAACACAAAGGCCTTTCTACACTCTTCCTGATCAAATTTTCCATGGAACAACAAAACTACAGGCACCCTGGTTACCACCTTATCATTGGTTGAAATGCTAATCTGATTGTCTAATATTAAATGTTATAAGGCATCTTTAGGGAATTGGATATATGAGTAAGCATTGACGTCGTACCATGTTTTTTGTATAAGCAAAATTTACTTTCTTTACAGTTAGTGCAAACACCCTTTTTTTCCATTCAGAATCAGTTTTATGAGAGAAAAATGATCCCACGCACGAGATTTTTTTTTCCTCCCTTTATTTACTTGAGGACGCAAACGATTTGACTTTGACTAAATATATTGCATTTGAATTAGAAGTCACTTTTCACCAACAAACCTTATCAGTTATGACATTTTCATCCATGATACTTTCACCAAAACTGCGAAAAGATATGCCATAATCGTTTATTATTAACGTTAAACAAGGAGGAACCATCATCCCAATTGGCCTAATCTGGAAAAAAAAAAAGAAACACATACAATAGCTAGCAAACATGAAGATTTTGTTTTAAACATGTAAATGTACAAAACATATCGAATTAGGCGATAATAGAGGGGCATGAGACAATAAAAATAGCCCATTGGGGATAGACATAGAGGTACTTCAGGCTAAAGGCAATAACCTCAAACTCTGGAAAGCCGTGAGGCACGCCTGAAAAACTCATGAGGAAAGATCTGATTAGAAATCATCAAGTAAATATAGGAGGCAATAGGAAAAAAAAGGCAAAAACACTGGTATGTCTCTTCATGCATTGTAACATCAAAATGGTGTCCTGCCAAAAACAGTTAATTCATCAGACAAGTGCCAATATTAAGTGATTCTCCCACTTACCTCTTTTTCAAACACAATCTCATCTACATTTCAAATTTTTGAACTTCAACAGATCTCATTGCCTGATACTGAGACTTATTTTAATGGAGCTGAACAATTGATAATGCACCAATTTCCATGTCTTTTTAATACTTAAAACAATTTATTTCTGATATTTATCCATTTTCCAATGAAGGTTCTATGATGACCAACAGAAAAGAGTTTCATAAATTAAGATACATTTGGTAAAGAACAAGTAAGGACATCTGATATCACGAACTCGAAAGATACCAAAACTACACTTCGCTTAAACAAGTTTTAGAGTTCAATTTGTGAAATACTGATCATTGGCCCCATATACGATAAAGCACAACAGCAACACACATTACCATAATCAATTAAATTGCTTCACAAATCCACTGTTCTTGTAAACAAATAATGCACCATGAAAGCATATACAGCACAGCGAGAAGGGCCGTAAAAGATTACAACACAGGCCGAAGGGCTAATAAAACAAAGAATGCACCATGAAATCAAATTTGTTGTTAGTCTTAGCGTTACCTTGTGAGACCGATCTGCACCCCTTAGACCCTAGTTGTCGCCTCGCCGGACGCTGAATGGGTGGAGAGTTGGTTAGTCGAGTCCGTTCCTCGCCTCACCGGAGTTTAGAAATGGAGACTGGAGAGTGGAGACTGGAGGGGAGAGAGCGGCGGAAGCAGGAAGGAGTGAAGGACGAAGCCACGAAGGTTTCTCCTTTACTAGACTTTGGTTTGTTAAACCTAGAATTAGAAAATTCGAAAATAAATTAGGGGGAAATAGTCGGTTAATCGGGTGACCCGGTATATTTCCTTACCAAAACCGTAACCCGAACGGTAATCCAAATTCAAAAAATTAACTGACCGGTGTCGACCCAATTACCCAATAGCCGGACCCGTTAACCCAATAAACCGAAAATGCGGGTGGGTTATTGGTTTGACCCGTTTGTGCCACAGCCCTTATAAGTACACATCTTGAAACAAGTCAAAGTTTCGGACACTTAGAATAACTAAGAATGGAGTATACACGAAAAAAATAACAGTGAAAATATTTTAATTTTAATCCAAAAACAAAGAAAAAAAATAAATGTATCATTTTTTATTTCAAAAAAAGTACTTCCCACGTTTTAAAAATACATATATATAACTGCATTGGTTGATAAAATTCAAAAGCTACCAATTCTGTTTATATTTACATAAATCTAAACACAAATCAATTTAACCTATTTTTCTATAAATGCATTTTCACAAAATTTCTGGTATATAACTATTACATATAAAAATGTTAATGCTATTTTAGAATTGTGTAGCGAGAGAAATAAGGAGAGATTATTATTTTCTTTCTATTAATTAATAAAACAATATCAAAATTGTTTAAAGGGAAAAGGTCTGATATACCTTCAACTTTGTCATTTGGAGCTGATATACCCTTGTTATAAAAGTGGTTCATATATGCCCTTACCGTTATACAAACGACTCACATATACCCCTGCCGTTACAAAATGCTTCACATATACCCTTCATTTAACGGAAGTTAAAACTTAGTTTTACATTTATATTTATTCCGTATATTTTTTTTTAAAATTATTAGTGGTATATATGATTCTTCTATCAAAGTCAGCTAGACTTTTAATTTTTTTCATACATAAATTATTTTTTGTATTCCTTTTATTATAATTATTTGACTTTCTTATTCTATTCTCTTTTTTTTCATTCCTTAGTTAAAGAAAAAAATTAAACTATTTTTTGTGATGTTTGTATTTAATTTCGTATTCGAAGAAAAAAAATTTGGTCATCTACAATAAGTTTTACAAGAATATTAGTGAAAACATAAATAATTTGATTATTAAAATCATTACTTATAAATGATAGTCATTGAAAACAACAAAAGTCAAAAAAATATGTTTGATTGAGCATTAATTTACTCATATTGGGATTATATTTTTTTTAGAAACAAAATAGTAAAACTTTGGAGTTAAAATTATTTTTTTTTTCATTTCCGTTAGAGGGAAAAGGGTATATGTGGAGCCATTTTTTTACAAGTAGCGGTATATTGTGTGACTTTTCATAACAAGGGGATATAAAGCTCTACAGATTAAATTAGAGGTATATCAGACTTTTTTCCCTTGTTTAATAATTAATTTGAAATATGAATTTGAATTTTGTAAAAAAGTAATTAATCTAACCCTGGAAAAATATTATTTTTAGTGGCTAAATAGTAGTTTTTTGCTCTTCCCTTTTCTTTATTTTCTATATTTATATTTATTTATCTAAATAAATAGTATAATCAGTAAGTTTTATTAAAAAACAATAACAATATATGGTAAAAGTCATTATAGAATTATTAGAAATACAACTGCTTTTCATATTTGGTACATATCAAAAATTGAAGTTGAAAAAACAAATGTAAAGTTTTTTTTGTCTAATCTTAATTTTTTGAATTCGATACGATATATCATATATCTTTCATTTTGAAGTTAAGATATTGTAATTTAATAATTTATCTACATTATCTGCTTTAACAATTTTTAATTTTTATTTAAAAAAAATAAAATATATAATGCAATTTTCAATATATTTTTTTAATTTAAATTTTAAGACAATTATAATCACACATAATATGATTTAGCGGATAAAAATTCAAATATATACTTTTACAGAATATATATATACACAAAACTAATGGCATATTTAGAAAATATTCAACATAAGTTATAAACTAAAGCCTAGCAATAAAAGTATAGATATAATGTAATACAATAAATTCAATCCTGGCATTATTAATGTTGTTCTATAATGTATTTAAATATATTATTAAGTGATAATAACATTTGGTTATTTATTTTAAAATCAAAAAATTATTATATTTTAACATTATTCGATATCGTGGCAGGACGTTATATGTTTATATACATAATAGGAGAGGTTATAGTGCATACGTGTCGTGCCATATTTAATATTTAAAATCTTATTAATTTGCTTAAATATTATATATATCTATCGATATATATATATAGGTGAGAATGCATACGTATCAGTGTCACATTTAATATTAAAATTTTATTTTTTATAAAAAAGAAATATGATTTTTTTTTTAAAAAAAACATGTCAGCAATTAATTATTTTCTAATCCAACTATTTCAAAATTAAAATTGGAATTGCTATTAAGATAAGATTAAAACAATTAACAACTTTCTCCTAGGCAACTCTTTAATTGTGTCAACTGTAATCTAAACCATAAAATCACTTTATAATTTATTTCACACTTGTATCATGTTTTTGCATTATTAAAACAGATCTCTGATTGTATGAAAATATAATGATGCGAAGAGGTTGCTTCATGTATCAAGCACGATTAAAAAAGTGGATTGCATTACAACTAAAAAGACTTAATTGTTTTGAATGGTTGCATTAGGAGAAAGTGGCAATTGTTTAATTAGTTGTAACATCATCAAAAGGAACATAATTTTTTTTTATATCTAATATAATGTAGCATGTCTTTTTTGATCTTATTTTGTTTAACCCAAGTATAGGATGAACATTTAGTAGATTGCATGTTAGATACAAACAACACTTAAAGAAAATGATAGTCCAGTTTTTTAATTAAAAAAAAATGAAGATAAGTTTAAAATGAAAAAATATAACCGTACCATTCCCACGTTTAATTGTAAATATAAATATTATTTAAATTGACATTAACCCATTCTCTCTATTATGAAACTCTAAAGGAAAAAAGAAAGCTCTCGATCAAGTAGTTCTTCTTAGATCAAGTAGTTTTCTTAGATATAAATGAATCGAAAAATAATTAAAGCATTTTGGAGATATGGATTCAACGGTACTTTTTCTTTTAATTATGATTATTATATTCAAATAGAATTTAAAATTTTAAAGTTTACTTCATGTTAGAGTCCTAAAAATGTGTAACCATAAATCAATGCATGTTTATACCTTTTCTTCTTTCTTTTATTTGATTTAGGTAGAATTCATATTATTATTTAAGTAAAAAATAAACTTAATAATCTATATACCTCATCTACTAGTAGAGTACCTCTGTTTATAAATTATTTGCATACGAATTGAAATTTTATAATAGAAAATTAGGAAATAACCATTTTACAACGCAAAATTTCATTGAGATTTTTTTTTTCTTGAAATAATCTCATAACTCAAGTAATTTTTCATTTCATCAATTTTGTAATTCTATAAAATACTTACAGACCACAATTATATAGTACACACGCTAAAATGATCTATACCGAATTAAATAAAGTCCGCTTCTTTTTGTCAATTGACCCCATTTTTCATACGCAATTAAGAATATCAATTTCATCTCCACAGTGTTATTGATTTATTTTTTTTAAAGGTAAGAGTAATTTGTTTAAGTTTGTCCTTTACTATTTGTAATTAGTTGAGTAGAGTCTAAAATTTGTCTTTTGTGGTTATTATTTTATATTGACATATGGAAAAGGACAACAATGAGGAATAATTCGTTAAAGATAAACTGAATAAAGAACAAATTATACCTTCAAGTATTGAAAAATGTCAAGTATCTTAAATGATAAACTTGCCTCGTTTAGTTAGTAGCTTTAAGTAATGAGTTAGTTACTAATTAAGCTAGTTTAGTTAAGTTAGTTGTAGGTAGTTACAGTTGTAGAAGTCACATTTTTTACATTTTGATAGTTTGTTAAATCTGTTAGTTTGTTGTTCATTGTTGTGGTATAATACACACCCATTGCATGTCAAAATAGAAACCGATTCTAAGGTTCTTCTTTCTGCTTCTTTTTGCTGCTGTTAATGCTCAACCTCCATTAATGAGAAATTAATTTTCCCAGCTTACATTTTTGGGTTGTCATGGTAATCAAGCCTGACTCACACTATAATCTCTTGATCTAAGCCCTTTTAATCAAATCATTGATATCTCTGTTCAGGTTGATTTTTTCGTAGATCTCTCTGTTTTCCGCCTGCTTCTGTTAAGGTTCATCAGCTTCCATTGGTACATTCGGTTTCGTACGCTTCCATTGGTGACAACTTCAACTGATTCGAACAACAAACAACATCTTTGAAACGACCAGATTTCAATAGTCCCCTTTCTCTATCTACATCTATCTAAATCTGCTTCTACTTTACTACTTCCCCTGTGGTGTTTGATGTGAACTAGCTATAGATATGGGAGACGAGCATTTCTAGAGCCTTGTCTGCAGAACAAAACTGATTCATTAACGCAAATATAGTGAAGCCAGCTTTACAAAATCCTTCATTCATGCAGTGGGAAGATGTTATGATAGTGACATCTTGGATACTAAATGCCCTCTCCCCAGCGTTTTGCGAGATAGCCTACAGTATTGACTAATGCTAGGAATGGTGGAAGAATTAGAGGATCGAGTATTATCACTAATGGGAGCAAAAATTGTAATCAATTCCGAAGGAAATAAATATTTGTACAAGGTACTTTGGTGTCACTGTTACTAACTTAAAATAAGAAACTTATTGGAGTAATGAACACAATTGATGTGCACTCACATGTAGCTGTGTGTTGTAACTTGGGGAGAAAGGGTGTAAAAGTGTATTAAGGCTGAGCAAGGATAGGTGGTTGTCTTGGGCATGCACTTTCTAATGTGGTAAATGAAATGTATGCTGCTGTGCAGGGAACATTCTTATTATTCCATTTGCTCCAATGGCCAAGCTTTGCTATCGATCACAGGAAGAAAAGGCAAAGGAATGAAGCCATTAACATCTGGTATTTGAGTCACGCTCCTGAATGCCTCTGTTTCATCTCAGATAATACAGCTAATATGCAACTAATCTAGTTCTTAAGGGAAGAGCACGATAACGGGTAATGGGGAACTGTAACAATCACTGCTTACAACAAACAAAATAATGCTTTTAAGGGAGTCCCTAATACTGGAAATAGATCAAACATTTTTGTGTGAATATTGCAAACGAACTGGACATGTCAAAGACGGTGCCCAAACTGCCAGGCTATCCACAACACAAAATCCAAGAGGAAAGCAAAAAAGGAAGGGATCTGCCAACCAAATGGAACACCTTCTTAAGGTGATAGTGGTCAATGTGAAGAGAATTTTGAGCAGGAAAACAAGTAACCACATGGATCTGTCAAAGGGTCAATATGAACAAACTTAATCTACTGGAACCTTGCATTTGGGGAATGAATCTGAATTACTCAAACAATGTGTCATGAGCTCGCAAGCGCTAGGCAGGTATACTTGCTTGCCACTCCCTCAACTAAGTACGATAGGGTGATTGGTCGTATTTTAATAATTGACTGCTGGCTCTTGCATCCTTGATTCAGGGGCATCTGCAATCATATGAACCTTCACAAGAGATCTAATCTCACAACCTTAAATAACTCTACCCATCCTTTTCCTAATCACCTTACCAAATGGATACAGGTTAAAGTGACTTAAATTTGGTGATGTGTGTTTGATTCAACATTAATTCGTATAAAGTGTTGTACATCCCTGCTTCAAGTTCACTTAATATCAGTTTACTATTTAGTAACACTCAAGGAGAGTTATTTTTAACATGTTCGGTGCTACTGCAGGGCCCTTCTCTGAAGACCCTCTGGCACTGTGGTAAGGCAAAAATTGTTTGTATTTCTTTTGTCCAAGTTTCACTTTTATCTCAAATGATGATCCTGTTTCTCATCAAGGTGCAAATCGTTTCTCATTCTTTAACGACTGTAAAAGGTCTTTTCATTACATGTATAAACCTCTCATCAGTCTCAATAAAAAAGAATCCTGTTCTATTGATCATTTCTCAGTTCAACTGCTAATCTTTCTGTCAGCAAGACAATTAATGCTGTGGCATGCTAGATTAGACATGTACCCTTTGTACAGTAAACAATACATCTACTATCCCCTTAAATTTTCCAAAAGCAGCCTTTCACATGCACATTTGTCCAATGGCTAACAAACTAGAATGCCATTTCAGAAAGTGTAACTGCTTCACTAGTTCAATATTGAACTCTTACATTGATTTATGGGGACCTTATAATGTACAAACACATGATGGATAATACTATTTTAACTATGTATATGACTACCGTAGAGCTACTTACAAACAGCCTTCTTGGTTAAAGTAGCTCTACATACTATAAAGCTTTCATGATCCGTCATAGAAAATCAATGTCCGACTAATTGAGACCATCAGGTCTGATACTGGTTTAGAATTCTCAAGTTTCGAGGCACCATGCTTCTTCCAAGAGAAGGCATAATAGCAACCAAGAAACATCCTTCACACACCACAACAAAATGAGTAGTCTAAGAAAACACAAATACTTCTTGAACCAAGGGCAAAAACTATTATTTCAATCACAAAGCCTATGAGATATTGGTTATAAATGTGTGATTGACTGCCACTTATTTAAATTATCGATTGCCTACTATAAACACTTCAAGGAAAATCTCCATATGAAATGTTATATCAAAGAAACCAGTCTATTCACATCTAGAAACTTGGATGCCTTGGTTTTCCAACTACTTTAAATACTCCTAGGACAAATTTGAACCAAGGGGTGTGCCTCACATTTTTCATTGGATATCCTTTTTAATACAAAAGGGTACAGGTCTAAATTTGGCTACCAAGAGAATCATGTGTCTAGAGATGTTCTGTTTCCTATGAAAACTGTTCTTCCTTTGTTTCTTGCTCCTACCTGGTTTCCATTTAATTCAGTATTGCATCTAGTTTTCATTATTCGATAAGTTTGCCTTGCATGTCTAGTAAAACCACTACTTCTATTAATGTGAAATGTTGAAATTGCCCCACACTGGGATGAGTCATTTTTGATCAAGATTTTACTCTTTAAAAGACACCTACGACTGAGCCTAATATCTTCTATTGATTCCAAATCTACTGTTCTTCCAGCTACAATAATACACAGCATCTTCTTATAGAAAGCAAATGTGCCTGATACTTGAATAGTGCATCCCTTACACTAGAAAACACAAGAGATCTTGGTCATCCTCCAAGATATTACAAGACTACCGCTATTCATTACCTCGCTACAATCCTTCAACCATAAATAATACTACTGATTCCAGCAGTCACTAACCTCATTCACAATCACCCTAATCATGGTCTGTTTCTCCACACTTTGTCGTATAGTCAGCAGTTAATGCAAATTTTTCACATGATATTGATGACATGACCCACATCTTAGAGGAGGCAATCCTGAATCCGCCTGGCAAGCGCAAGAAAACAAGATTTGATGCATTGCTGCTAATAACACTTGGAACTAGTTAAGATGCCAAAAGAAATAATGTTCTTGTACTGTAAATGGGTGTATAAGATCAAGCAAGGCAGATGGTAAGCAATATAAGTACACGGAAGATTAGTGGTGAAGTGGACACTCAGCCCAGCTGGATAGACATAATAACTTTCTCACCTGTGGTAAAAATGACTACAGTCCAGAACACTCTTTCTTTGGCAGTTAAGAAGGGTTGGAACTTGTATCGTTGGATGTTTAAACTGCCTTCCAACAGGTGACTGAATGAAGAGGGTGTATATGGCTTTTACCCCCAGACTAGTAGTGGATAGCATGACCTGGTTTGCAAGTTAAAGAGTTCTTTTATATGGCTTTAAACACAGTAGACAATGTATGAGAACTGGCCACCAGTCTTTGTCAAAAGGTTACATTCATTCGACATTGATTACTCAACTGTTTTACAAGAAAAGCATGGCGAATCTTTGGTGTTTGTGGCTGTACTAATGTTTGGTATGATATCATCTACTGGCACTGATATAAATGGAGATTGATTCCTTGAAGTTTTCTTAACTGAGAATTCAAATACAGTACTTAGGCAAGGCAGATTAACATTATTTTCTTGGATTAGAGATATTGTACACAGATGGGTTCTCATTTTCACAAAGAAAGTTCATCCTGAATCTTTTGAAGGAATTTGATTCCATGGCATTACAAGTCTACCATTTCCATTTCCCCCTTTGGATCCTACTGAAAAAACAACTGAGTCTCACGAAGTTTACATTACTATCATATCCCACTCACATACAGAACGATAGTGGGAAAGCTCTTAATTTCTTGCTAATACAAGGATTGAATGCATACAATGGTCAGCATCTTAGCCAATTCATCATCTCCGAGAGAGCCTCAGCACGGCAGCTTATCATGTTCTCAGGTCTACACATGATCCTACTTTGGAGTGTTTTTATCAATATAAGCCTGATGTCACATTAGGGTGCTAATTGTGATTCAATGGGGGCTCTGTCCGATTCAGGAAGTCTTGTAAGTGGTTATTGGTTCTCATGGGAGATAGGCTACTTCAGCTGGAAATCTCGAAGAAGCCACCCACATTGTCACTATACATCAGCAGAACAGAATACAGAGCTAATCCACAATTGGTAGGAAAGTTTGTGCTGGAAAGGTTACTTGGAACTCTCATGACAGTGTCCTTGCCGATCATGTATTTTTGGACAGAAGCCAAGCAGCAGTCCACATTGCTGGAATCCAGTGTTTTCATGAAGCGAAACCAAGCACATAGATTTGATGCCCTTTCGTCAGGACAGACACTACAAGAAGGATGATTAATACGACGAGCAATCCTTCCAACAGATTCGCAGCTAGCTGGTGGCTTTAACTAAAGCTTTAACTGGGTCAAACAGACTGGTTTGCTGAGGCAAGAGTTGTCTGTAAGCAGCTTACTTCCAATCTGAGGAGGGGGTGATAAAACTTTGCCTAGTTTAGTTAATTCTTTAAGTAATTAGATTAGTTACTAATTAGCTAGTCGTTATTGTTGTAGTTAGTTACAGTTAGTTTAGAATCCATGTTTTACCTTTTTGATAGTTGTTGGTTTAAACTCTGCTGTAGTTTGGTGTTCATTGTTTTGGAATATATCACACACATTTGCATTATCAAAGATAGAAACAGATTCTAAAGTTTCTTCTTCTTCTCCGTTTGCTCTGTTATGCTGCACCCCCATTAATGGAGGATAATTTCCCATGCTTACATGCTGGTTTTGTCCGAGCTGATTGACCATATAACAAATTAATTTTGGTTACTTGGTTATATTTGAAATATTATGTCTGGTTCTAAATTTCTAAACTAAACCCAATTCCAATTAGATATATCAAAATAATAGTTTTTTATAGTTATTATTGACTACTAACTAATAATATGTTTCTTTTTTTATATTTAACATGCAATATCTATAATTTTTTGTGCTTTATTTATTCTACCTATTTCAAAATATACTTTTCATGGTTATCTTTAGTTAATTTTGTAAAATACTTTCAAAATTGATTGTGGTATCAATTTATTTTTGCAAATGTTCATTGATACATTCAAATCAATAGATGTTTCCATAAAAAGACACTTATAATATATAATAATGTATGTCAATGACGTAATTTTTATGAGCAAAAAGGAAAAAATAAATATAAAATTTTAGCGCTCTTTACGTTGTAGCATTGAAAAATAGAAATTTTTGTGTAACTAAATATTTTTGATTTGTACAATAAATATATCATATATCTTTCACTTTGTAATTGAGGTATTGTAAAAAAATAAAAATAAAAATAAAAAAATAAAAAAATAAAAAATTAGTGTATTATAATTTAACAATTTATCTACATGTTAGTTAATTCACAAACAAGTATAGATAAAATAAAGGAAATGAAAAAATAAGAACTTAAGAACGATATATTTATTAACTTTATGTAAAAATAAATTTGTTACATGTTTGTTTTATTCACAAAACAAATAAGAATTTATATAGACAAAAATAGAGGAAATAAAAATTAAAAATTTGTAATGAAATATTTATTACCTTCATATACTTCTTATTGTTACAAACCAAACTTATATGATGAAAAGAGAAAGAATAATTGTGAATGTGAATAATCTTCATGAATCTAATATGAATTTATAGGCAAAATAAAAGAATATCATAAGACATCATAAACTAATAAATTTAATTTGGAGATGGATAATTGTGAATGTGAATCTTCATGAAACTAATATGAATTTATAGGCAAAATAAAAGAATATTATAACACATCATAAACTAATAAATTTAATTTGGAGGTTATGGACATAAAAATTATGAATATTATTAAAAGTACAAATTAAAGAGGGGCAAGTCATGTGTAGTAACTCCTAGTGATAAATTAAAAAATAAAAATAAAAATAAACATACTTAAAATGTAAAAACAATTATTATGATTTCATGATTAAAAGTGAGAAAAACAAATAGAAAAAAATATTAAGAGTTTTTTTTTTATAATTTTCCTGCATTAATAAAATATTTATTTGTATAAATAAATAAATAAATAAATAAATAAATATATTTTTCAAATAAAATAATTAATTTAAATTAAAAAATTCAAAAAAAATAAATTATGTTTTTCCTTTTATTATAAGTGAGATATATAAATAAAAAAATATGAAAAGTTTTTGTTATAAATGATCGTCCATTAATAAAATATTTATTTGTAACAAATTTAAGTAATTTTTTTATGATACAATAATTAATTTATTTTTTAAAAAAGGAAAAACAAAAGGAAAAAGCTAAATGTAAATAGAGGCCATAGAGAGGTGTCACATCACCTTGACTATTCACTATAGTCCCTTCATATATATCATGTATTTTACTAATTGAATTTATAAATTATAAATTATTAAAATCAATTAAAATCTAAAAATAATGATAAATTTGCTAACAGTAAAATAAATGAAAAATACTAATCAACCTTCTGCAACATAAATAATAAACACTTTTGTTGTTGCCCACTAATTACAGAAACGGTTAAAAGATATGCTTTATTTTTTAAAAAAAAGTAAAACTGATTTTAAATTTAACTTTATCAAATTGAATAAGCAATTCACATAATATTATTATTTTTTATGTTAAACTGGCAAATTAGTTACTTTTGTATTTGAATTTAAAGTGGTATATTGCAAATCAGTTAAATTTCCATGAAAACATTTTTTTTTAATTTGTATTTTAAATTTTAAAATGGATGAATACGCAAACTCACAAAAAAGAGGATATAACTAAAATCAAATTACCTTTTTTTTTTTTTACCTTTTACTAACAATTATAAGATTAGTTTTTCTCTCCTACGATATTAAATTAATTTATTAAGTTTCTTATTTGTTATTGTAATTATTTTAATAATTTTAAATTAGTGTGATTAGTTTAAATATATATAAATGCTATTATCTTTTTGAAATTTAAGATAACATGTAATGATGAATTCCTAAATTTACATTAGAAATTTTTTTATCCAAAAATATATATAGATTTGTGTATAATTCAAAGGATAGGAAAATGCATTTTGCGTAAGCCAAGTGACAATGTAGGAATAAATCACTTTATCATTTTGATTTTTAAGGAGGGTTGAAGTAAAATTTTAAGTTAATTTTAAATTATAATATATAATAAAAATATATAAATGTAAATTTATTTGAATTTTCTTGTAAATTCTTACTAAAAATATATTCATCACGAATACTTATCGAATTCACCAAAGCTTTTATTTCACCACAAACTCTTTTAGAAAATTCTCATAGCTTGAGGCACTGTCCATAAAAATATTTCAGCCGGTATGTGTGTATCCCCAATAATTCAACTAGCTCTTCTAATATAAAAACTACGAGTCAAAGTAACAAATTTTTTTTTTTTAATATAAAACCCAACATAATATAAATGGAAGAAAGGGGATTTCAATTGCTCTCATCTTCTGTACCTTTTATATAATGGAAATATGAGAAACATTGTAGAAAAACTTCAATCCTCCAACGGTTATGAAGACAAGACAATAAAAACCCTTATAATTAGGAGTTACTGACAATAATGAAAGTGAGTCAATTGTCAAAAAGTTTAACGTTAGATCAAAAGCAATTTAATAGCCAATCAGTTCTATTAAAGCAATATATAACATTTACCATAATTGGCCAATAATTATGTCAATTGTGATTTTGTTTAGAGAATAATATCTGATTATATTTGATATATTAAGCATATCAAATACTTATTTAAGGAATAAATCAAGAGAATATTTTCTTTATATACTAGAATAATTTTTCCAACAATTTCCTACATATCTCAAAGGAAATTTTAAGGAATAAAATGAAATGAAAAGTTTTGATGGATTTTCACTTATGAGTCTAATGCATCAAATCTGGTGTCCATAGACTATGAGCCAAGCCTAATAAAACAAGATTAAAATTACAGAATAATCGTTTTAGAATTTTTATGAACTAATAATTCTTTTATAAGTTTAGCGTCTTATTCTATCACATTATACTCACACAATCTTTGTCGTTATCACTAGGGGTGTGCAAAAACCGAACCGAACAATAAACCGAACCGATAAAATGTTATTGGATTATTGTTATTGGGTTATTGGGTTTTTAATGGGTTTAGAAAAAATAATGTATTAATTATGGAAAAATTACTTAATAACAATCCTTGTAATTTGCTTAATAACCATTTATCCCTACTTATATAAAAATTTTCAAAAATCCCTTATTTCCCCCACTTATAAAAAAATATGAAAGATACATAAAGATTTCCCACCCTTTTTCTTCACCCAATTGGCAAGTTTTACTTACCAAAACATAAATCTATTTCAAGCTACTCACTTCCCCCATTACAACCCCAATTAAAAAATTACCATATTAATTTTTATTCCTTTTTTATTTTCCCTTTTTTCTTACAATTTTAGGTGTATAATTGTCTAATTTGAATTCCCCATTCCACACGTTTTGCAGTTTAACAAAATTTTGACTTCAAGTACAATTTTGCAGCCATATCTATTTGATATATTTTGTAGGAGGTCCCTCTTTCTTCTAACCAGATTTATAGGTTTTTTAAGGGTAAAACATTTAGTATCCTTCTTTTCTTCTTCATCGTATGTAGTTTACCAAATATTATGGAAAGAGTGTAAATCTGGAGATGGTAATTCACAACACCAACTGAAGTGAACATTGTTATAACATAGATTAGAATTAGCTAAGACAGGTATGAACAGTTTTTTATGTTGTTTTGTGTTGAAGACAATTATCTTTGTTGGTTTTTTTTAAAAAAGCTTATTGGTATTTAACATAGTTGTTAGTTATTAATGTTATATGTGTTTTCAAGTTATTGTTTTAGACACAGTTGTTGCTTATAACGTTAAGGTACAAGAATTTTTATTGTTTCAAGTTTTTTTTAAGTAATTTTGACCAGTTAATTTACAAATTGAAGTTATATGGGACAACTAAGATCTACTGTGTATGATACATTTGTTTGAGTTTTAGTAGTTTTCACTATAAAAATGATGTATATGATACATAATAACTTATAATATTAATGTTACTAAGATTGCGTTATATATTTACAAACTTGAATTATCGATGGTATATGATTACATATTACATAAAAAACTAATCACAGATTAATATTACAGGTTGCAAGGCACTACTGAATGTTAATATCAAAAATATAGTTCATAAGCAGGTACACACGAAACAATGTAGTACACATTTGACACAAGTCAAGTTTTGGGACACCAAAAATAACTCATAAGGGGGAGTATACACGAAAAATATAACATTATTTTAGAGTTTCATGATGAATGTATATGATAACATTAATATACCTAAATAAACTCATCTTTAATTACTGTTACATTAAAACCAAAACTGTTTAAATATAACGATATCAAATTTATAACTCATAAGGCGTTACACGATCATTATGAAACAATGAACAAGTCAATTTTTTTGTGCACTTGAATAACAAAAAGGACAATATACACGTAAAACATATAAACATATTTTCAATAATATGCAGGTATATGGATCATCACAATAACACATACCAAAATCATAGAGCATTGAATGTTACATTGGAAAAACGCAACCACCTGTTGAAATCAAGTTATTTTAAAATTTTATCAGTTGTATCAATACCAAAAGCGGATACATGCGATTCCAGATGCATCTTTTTTACGTCGAACTAAAGTTTCCACCCCTTCGTTTTGATTTTCAATGGACATTTGAGCTTCCCTCGACAATGTATCGTATTTCATATCCTTTAACAGTGCGCTGCTCAAGCTCTGCTAAAATAAACGTTTTCCGAGTCACAAATGAAATGGGAATGCCAACAAACATTCACCATCAATGTTGAACCTTTCATAAGAACATCGCTTACCCAAATTCCAGAATGCAGCAGCAGAATTGAATATTCATATTCAAAACTTTTTTTTTTATTTCTTAGTATGCAAATCAATTTACAAAGAATAATTTTTGATTTATGGAAGATAATCTGATTTAAAATTTGAATTTACTAATCAGTTACACAAGCTGTATAAAATTAATTACGTGATTTCAGTTTACCAAATAAACAAAAGGAATCACGGTAATTACCCTAAAATTTAATAGCAGCAGATGCCAAAAATTGATGTTCGGGACTTATGTATCCCGTTTGCAATTGGATGTATCCCGCACTTCCTTGAATTTTAAGGGAATTTTTGTAATTCAATTCTAAAGGGATAAAGGTCATTTTGTATTTATAAATTATAGGACACCACATGATAAAATGAACAAATGACCTTTTATCCCTTTTAGAATTGAAAGTACTAAAAAATCCCTTAAAAATCAAAAGAAGAATGCGGGGATACATAAGTACTGATTAAATCATAGTGGAAAAAATCCTGCTGCGATTATTAGGAGTAATTACCGTAATTTTGTGATTATTAACTGGAAATCACGTAATTAAAGGTCTAACGCTTGGGGGTAATGATAGTAAATTAAATTTTAAATTCATATTTAGCTTATAATTCAAAAATATTCTTGTAAAAGTTGATTCTGCATACTAAGAATTAAAAAAAAAAATGTGTTTGTTTTGAAGATGAAACTATCCGCATTCTGCTACGGCATTCTGGAAATGTGGGTAAGCGATGTTATGAAGGTTACAAGTTTGATGGTGGAATGTTGTTGGCCATGCCATTTATTTGTGAATATGAAAACGTTGAGTGATTTTAGCAGAGCTTGAGATCGACCACTGTTACAAATAATATTGAAATACGATACATTGTCGACGGGCGAAAAGATCAGGTCCAGGAAAAATCAAAAACGACATGGGTGTTGGAAACTTTATTTCGAAGTGAAAAAAGACGTGAATCATGGAAGTGCATGTATCCGCTTTGTATTGATACAACTGAATAAAATTTAAAATTGTGGGGATATATACCGGTAATGTTGATTTGTTTCATCAGGTGAAGTCGATGCTTGGAATGTACCGAAAGAAGATATGAAGCTCTTGGCTCTGGACGAGTCGAGAATTTTTGTGACATTGATTAATTTCCAGAATTAATGATACGAATTACATAACTAGATTCCAATAGTACTGAGTGAAGAAGGGCAGTTGTTATAAAAACAAAGGAACACTCGTTGATTGTAATGAACCTAAATATAAAATTAAAAACAACTTCAATTTTCGAGTGAAAAGATCGCATAAAGAAAAAGGTATTTGAAGGCTTACTCTATGATCGCTTGTTTTTCTATATTATTATTTTTATTTTTGTTATTGATACAATAATTATAAGCATTCTATATTTTGTTATTATGATATTTTATAGCATGCTTCTTATATGAATTAACCCAATAAAATTTTGGACAACTATGTGTTGGTTTGCTTCAGCGACCAATGTGGCTGACCTTTAAAATCCTTGCAGAAAAAAATTCTGATGTATTCAAAGTGAGATATTTCAAATAGTGAACTAACATGTCCGAGCGGGATAGAATACTAACAAAAAGTACAAGCAACAATTGGATTATTAGGTGGTCGTGGTGGCACCCCTAAATGGTAAATTATAAAGAAATCCATCACCTCGAGAGTTGTAATTGAAGTATTAGAGAATGTGTTTATGGGGTTGAGATATCGTACCAACAAGCATGGCATGCGAGAGAACGCGCACTAGAAATGACATAAGGGTAAGCCACTCAAAGGTATAAAACAGATTGCGACGATAGATACATATGGATTCTAAATAAGTGTATCCAAATGCATATATTAGGAGCAAAAGACGAAGAAGATAATAAATTCATGTATCTGTTCATAGCCTAAGATCCGTGATTCAGAGGGTTCAACTAGTTGCAGACCTGTAATTGTAGTGACGCTGCAAATCTTGCGGCGCATTCAAGGGTTACTTTTTGATATCAGGCAAGCAACTCGATGGTGAAGGTATGAGTGTTATATTCTGATTGTAATGCTATAACTATATTATACTTTATATTAATATAAATCTAGTGTAAACATTATGTATCGTGAAGGTTAATGTGATATTCTTGTTAATTAGGATGCATATGGCCTATGGCATCTATGGCTGTTGTCGACATGAAAATGACTGTTCGTGGACATGGTTCTTCGAAAAAATTCAGAAAAAATTGCATTGTGTATGGCGTGAAAACATGTGTATTGTATCGGATAGAAATGAAAATATTCATAAAGAGTGTAAGCATGTTATACCAAACGTACATCATTGTGCATGCATTATGAACATCTTTGGAAGATGTATGTTCAAGCTTCTAAAGGATAAAAAAAACACTAAGGTGATATATTTTACTCAATGGCAAAAAGCATAAAGAAAGGAAGAGATTTTGATTAAATTAATGGCAGGTTTATTGTTGAAAGTTGATTATAGGGTGAAGGATACTTGAAGAAGATGGTTATGAGATAGTGGGTCAAGAGTTCATCAACCATAAACAGAGGAAGAATGATGATTCGAACATCGCTAGAGTGTATCAATGGATTGCATTGTCGATGCACGTAAGTTAACTATAATATAACTTTTGGAGGGAAGCTATACATCTATTTGTAGTTTGGAACTAAACAAAAATAGAGAAATAGCATTCATATACAAAGGACAATTGGGCCGAAGATTAGATTTGACGGAGATTAAGAAACAAAATTAAATGGAAAAATATAAATATTAAATTGTAAATTTGTGGCACAACATTAGGCAGTGTTTTCTATTAAAATTAGTATTAGTATTACTTTCAATAAGTACCTTGTCAACTTTTCCAAAATTTGTGTAAAATATTTTTTTCCTAATTTTATATTTAAAATTTAAAAAATTATTCGTCTGCAAATAATTTGTAACCGTATGTGTATATATTATAAATTATGTGTATATATATTATATATTTCTTTTCAGTTTAAATAATTAATATATAAATCTTACGAAAATCAAATAAAAGAAAGAAGAGAAAGTATGAACATGCATTGATTTATGGTTTCATATTTTCAGGATTGCAACGTGAAGCTTTGATATCCAATTAACTTAAAATTCTTAAATACGATTTGAATATACTATTAATGATTCAAAGAAAAAGTATCGTTGGATCCATATCTACAAAATGCTTTGATTGTTTTTCGATTTTTTGATTCAAAGAAGAAAAAACAACGAATTCAACTGTAACGACCCGCTAGGTCGTTTCGAGAATTAGGAGTATTTTAGTTTTTTTCGAAAAATTCAAAGAGGTATTTTAAACTATTTGGAGAGGTTAAAGATAAGTTCTTGGCTTGAAATTTAGCAAGTACGATAATTTTGGCATACAAATTATATCAAGATTTGGAGCTTGATTAGAAGTATGAGTGAAATTTTTGGGTCAATGATAGGCATATAATAATATGAATGTCTACAAACTCGCTTACTTATGAATATTGCATCATTGGTAGATCGTCAAAATTACGAAAACTGTTGCAAAAAGGGAAGGAACGATCTTAAATATTCGTTGACACGAATTCGGCCATTTGAGGTATGTAAGCTTTTTAGGATTGTTGAAGGATGTTTTCACTAATTAAAGATTTTTTTAAAAAATGACGAATAGACAAAGGGGTAAGGGCGGAAGATGGAAGATGGGGGGGGGTTCGCGTATATCAAATGGTCTGGACGGGCATTGGGCGAGTACCGGTGTATAAAATGCGAAAATTTTCTACTATAATGCGGATTGTAATTTGAGAATTTCCAAAGCATATGGAACGGCATAGTTGATATATTATTGACTTTGAATTTTGTGGTGATTGTTGTTTTCTTTATTACACCAGTATAGTTGATGATAATTAGGTAGTTTAGTTATGTATTATGGTGATATTTATTGAGTGAGATGCATCCAATTATCCCCTTATATTGAAATGATATTGTATTACAGGCATTGACATGAGATTGAGTATAAGTTGGGCACGTGGAGAGTTCGTGTTGAGGGATGGTTGAAGTGAGATAGATTGTTTATAAGATTGTTAATTTGGGATGTGGAAACCGTCCGGTGCGAAAATTGTTTGTATTATGATAGTGGTGTGAGATTGTCTGCACAGGACACGTGGGAGATCGTCCGATGTCGGTATATGGACCTCGCGGAGAGTCCGAGTCCCCATGGGTCCATGAGCTCTCGATGTAGTTACCGAGGATATCAGTATATTACGGTTGGAGTGAGTAATGGGATTCTGACAAAGATTCATTAAATGTATATATGGCATTGCACTTCATCACATCATTTTATTTTGATGTGATTATTGTGTTTGGTTTGGTGTTTGGAAAGACTTGATGTTTGATTACCTTATTGAGAACTTAAATTAGTGAGTTGGTAGGTAATCAATATATATACTTATATAATGTAAAGAACTTATTTTTTGTTATAAAACTCCAGTCATACTTCTTCGTTGTGTCGTTCAATGAGACATACTGAGTACATGTGGTTTGTACTCATCTACAATATGTTGCACTCCTTGTGTGCAGATTCAATTCCGAGTAGGAGCACATTCTCGAGGAGCAGTTTGAGTCGAGTTGAGTGTTCTTGGAGACTTGTGGTGAGCCTGCTTGGCTGTTCCGTGCCCAAACCCTCCCTATATTCTTTTACTATTCTGTTATTCAGTATTCCAGTTAGAATATCCCTTTAGTTCGATTTGTCTTTTTAGTTTCAGAATTTGCATCGTATTTAGAAAGCTATTGTATTTATGACACCCAATTCTTGGTAGTAATTATTTTAGTTTCCGCACCTTCGTACTTATAAGGACTCAGAGTGTTGGAGATTTGGCAATTGGTTGTCTTTTCCACTTATAGTTAGTTAAGTGGTTTGTAAAAATATGTTGGTTGGCTTACCTAGTGGTTGGGAACATAGGTCCATCACGAATAGTGATTTTGGGTCGTGAAAAAATTTTGTTATCAAGCCCTAGGTTCACGTGGTTCTCAAGAGTCAGGAGCAATGTTCTAATTAGGGTCTTGCGGATCGGTATGAAGACGATCAATACCTATCTCGAGGGGCTACTATAGGACATTAGGAAATATTCTGTTTCGTTTATTCATTATCGTGGCACACTGACCTTTGTAGAATTTCTAATTGATTATCTCATTCTCCTCTCAATGGCGCGAGGAACGTACATAGGGGCAAGTAGTGGTCAGGATCCCTATTTCCGCGCCTGCTTTACGGAACACTATCCGAGGTTAGAGGTAGGAGGAACGAGCTCGAGGTCAGGGTAGGGGGCCGTATGAAAAACACCTGGTGGGATGGTTTCAAGGTACAATAGCTAACCTAGGGTGTGATAGGACTGTACTCCTGAGGCAGAGGTTATTCATGGGGATGTGCAAACATTGTGACGAGGGGGATGTAAAGTCAGGGGGACTCCACCCACTCCTTTGTCCCCAGTTGATTCAAGATACGTGGCTGTATATAGGATCCTAGAGGGAGATTGGACCAGGCAGGAGCTTTAGCTTGTCACTTATGACGGCTCACAGACCCGTGTTGGAGGTCAAACTCCAGATCCGATAGTTGCTCAGATTCTCAGACTCCCAAGACTTAGCCAGCTGCCGTTGTAGTCCTCGTCTTGGATAGTATGGAGTTCTAGATATGACATCACATTTGGTGTAACAGGCCTTCTATTGACTATTGATGAAGCAAAGTGTTGGGGAGGTTCAGACAACTGAAATCATCTACTTATAATTGGGAAACTTAGATGAGATGCATATGAATTTATTAGCTTAGTTGTTTATGAGAGGTGATAATTTGCGATTAGTGAAGGGCTTCATGGAGTGACTCACAGCGTCAGATGATTCGGCCTCTGCCTAAGCAGTGGTGGGGGATTATATTAGTAGTAGGCCAGCTGGATCCCATCCACTATCCGGATTCGTTGTTTATCTCAGGTATTTCTATCCAAATTGTTTCCACGCAGTGACGAGTGAGAGGGAGCGCAAGGGGCGAGAGTAGTTTGAGGTGTTGCAGCAAAATGTATGTCAGTTGCAGAGTATGAGGGTAAATTTCTGCAGTGGCTAGGCATGCTTCGATAATAATTCCCACAGAGGCTGAGAGAGTTAGAAGGTTTGTTAAGGGGCTGATTATTCGATACGTCTAGGAGTTTCTCAGGTTTCTGCTTCTGGTGTTCCATTCCCAGAAAGTGGGTAGATGCTGTGCTCTATGCTAAAGAGTTGGAGATGATTCGGCGTGAAGGATTTGAGAAAACGAGAGGGAAAGAGGACTCTTATTTCAGGTGTGATTATGGTGGTGTCCGTAGGAGTCGGGTTACAGGGAGAGGTTATCACCCTTAGTCCAGGCGCAGGAACCAACATGCGGCTTATACCAGCGTTTGCGCTGGTTACGCTGGGCATAAATCTTACGAGCTCGGTGCATACTTCGCAGTTCATCTTTAGAACTGTAGTTCGTGGGAGGGGCATGGTCAGTCAAGGTTTCCTCTCATCAGCCTGAAGTTCGTAGGGGCTTGTTTGAGGTGTTGGTGGGATATGGGACACTTTGTTTAGAGGACTGCCCTTAGGACGAGAGTGGTGGCTTACATCAGGGTTATCAGGCTTTCGACTTCCGGGCTGCAAAACCAACCAACTAGGGGGGGGCACAGAATGGTAGAGGTGTTCTCATTCAGGGTAGAGGTGGTCTCCTGTCTGTCGCGGTGTTGGCTGGAGTGTTCACAAATTTGATGGAGGGTGTCGTTTCACTGTATGCTTTTCCAGGTAGGCAGAGGCTGAGGCTTCAGATGCTGTTATACGGTATTATTTCGGGTTTGTCATCGCATCAATACTGTATTATTGATCCAGGGATCGAACTTTTCTTATGTGTCACAGATTTTGCTTTATAGTTAGATATATTATAGTGAAGTCTCTTGATTTGCCGTACGTGTTTTCTCCTGTCGGAGATTTTTTAGTTGTTGTAGATCGGGTGTACGATTATGTACGCTTACCTTGATGGGGTATGAAACTCATGCAGATTTAAGGTCTAGATATGATTAGATTTTGACTGTGATTTCGGTATGGATTGGTTCATCTTTTACCACACAATTAATTTTAACTTGTCATGCCAAAGGACAATCACTTTAGCTTGCCTGGCAATGCCTTATAGCTAGAATGGAGATGTGTTCTCTTAGTCACCATATAAGGGTGTGATATAATTTCTTAAGGGCTCGTCAGTGGTTCCAGAGAGGATGTTTGGCTTACTTGGCCCACATCGGAGATACAGTTTGAGACTCCTAGCTGAGGTCTATTCCAGTCAGTAGTGACCGTGAATGTTCAGAAGTATTTCCGACCGATTTGCCAGTCTTCCACCAGATCCGGCTATTGATTTTTTGTATTGTGTGGAGCCGGCACTCGGCTATTTCCATTCCTCCTTATAGTATGGCACGGTTGAATTGAAAGAGTGATTGAAGGACTAGAGTTACAGGATTTTTTGAGCAAAGGTTTTATTTTACCGAGTGTATCTCCTTTGGGGTGCTCAGTGGTATGGTGAAGAAGAACGAAGGAAAAGAAAGATGGTCATGCGTATGTGTATTCACTAGCGACAGTGTTGAACAAGGGTATGGCCATCGAAATAAGTACCCGATACCTTCGTATTGATGACTTATGTTTGATAGTTTCTCTTTACAGGGTGCTTCAGTTTTCTCCAAGATTGATTTAAGATCTGGACATAAGCTGAAGGTTAGAGTGAGCGGACTCACCTAGAAGCTTTTCGAACACGTTATGGCAATTACGAGTTTGGTGATGTCTTTTGGATTGACTAATGCCCCTAAGCTTTTATGGACTTGATGAATGGAGTTTTAAGACCGTATTTGGATGTCATTTGTTATTGTCTTCATAGATGATACTATTGAATTACTCACGCACTAAGGAGGCAGAACATAGGTAACATCCTTGAGGATCGTGCTTGGGATTCTAAAGGAGAAGAAGCTTTATGCAAAGTTTTCAAAGTGTGAGTTTGGCTAGTTCGGTAGCATTCTTGGGAATTGTGTAGTGTCCAAGGAAGGATCATGGTGGATCCTAAGAGATGAGGCGGTTGGGGGTTTTGTTAGAGATTGGGGTCAGACCTGCTTCAGTTACTGAGATTCGGAGTTATTGGGCCTTTGCAGGTTATTATCAGACGGGGTTGAGGGCTTTCTCAATACATTGCATCTCCATAAACTAGATTGACACAGAAAGGGTGAATTTTCAGTGGTCTGAAGAATGTGAGGTTAGTTCCACAAAAGCTCAAGACTTATTGGACTATTGCTCCATTTTGACCCTACCGTGGGAGGAGAGGGTTTTGTTGTATATTGTGATGCTTTCGGATTGGTCTTGGTTGTTGTATTAATGCAGGAAGGGAAAGTGTGATGATAGCTAGGCTTCGAGAAAGTTGAAGTTTCATGAGAAGGAATTATCTCTATCATGATTTCAGAGTGGCGGCCCTGTGTGTTTGCATTGAAATATTTGGAGGCATTATCTTTAATGGTGTGCATGTGCGGGTGTTCACAGATCATTTAGCCTCCAATACTATATCAATCAGTGAGATCTTAATTTGAGGAAACGGAGATGGTGGAGTTCTTCAAGGACTACGACATTGACTATCTTTTTATCATCCAGGCAAGGAAATGTTGTTGTAGTAGATGCCTTGAGCCTCCCAGGAAAGGCGGGTTTGTAAGTATGGGTAGTCTAGCCCATTTTACAGCGTCGACGAGGCGCCTTAGCTAGGGGGGGGTCAATCCCTTGGACAACAGCTTTGTGATACTTGATATTTCAGGAATCTGGTAAGGTGTTGGCTTAATGGAGGCTAGGTAATCCTTGTTGGAGCAAGATTAGGTCAACAGTTTGCTGATGGTGGTTTATGAATAGGATTAGGGCAAGGTGTTGAAAGGAGAGGAAGCCCAAAGTGGCTCTCTTCTCCTTCCTCCTTCTTCTGTTCGCCG